>CAUYPK010001807.1:0-31150 GCA_963574355.1 Loris lydekkerianus | reverse complement strand
GTGTGGCCGAAGGCAGGGGGGCACCAGCCCATTACGCCAGGGGTGCCGGGTTCAACCCAACCCAGGCCAAAAAAAAAAAAAAAAAAAAGCAATAAGGCCTACGTCTTCAGGTTGTGAGGATTACGTTTGAAAAATGCCATTCATTGGTTCTCACATAGGTTCTTAGAAGGAAAAAAAATAAAAGTGCCTGTTTTATGGGAGCAACCTGTTAATTGCCTCATCCTTCCCACGGAACAATTTTAAAAAGTTTAGGGAGGTGGCATTTGGACTGCATTCTAAACCATCTTCCCAGGCAAAACCTGAAGTTCCCTGGAGAAAAGGAAGAGTTCTAAGGAATTGTGTCTGTGTCTGTGTGTTTTCTCCTGCAGAACATAATCAATCTGAAATGTTTGCTAATTATCATGCCAAACTGCATTTAATCATTAGGTTTGTAGGCCAATTCTAAATTTCATTTCCCAAAAGTGTTCTTTTATTCTGCTTAACTCTCTCCTTTTGGTCAAAGAATTTTAAAATTGTTAACTTTAGCAGATCCCATGTTAGATCTTGTTTCTACACAACTGACTAGCCTTTTAAAATATATATTGTCTTTTTAAAAATTTTAATGTTTTTAGAGACAGGGTCTCACTCTTGCTCAGGCTGATCTCAGACTCCTGAGCTCAAATGATCCACTCGTCGGGCCTCCCAGAGTGCTAGGATTACAGGTGTGAGCCACTGCACCCAGCCATTTAAAAATATTAAACTCAGGAGGCTGAGACGTGAAAATCACTTGAGGCAGGAATTCCTGATCAGCTTCGGAGATGATGAAACTCTCATCTCTTAAAAAAAAAAATTATACTTTATATTAATCTACAAAAGATTCTCCTATACCATCATAGTCCTCAAAAGATTAAAAAAAATTTGACTTCTGGTTCAAATACCTTCTAATACGTGGAATGTGAAAACAGTTTGCCACAGTTTCCTGTGAAATTGCCACAGGAAATTCTACATAAGAATCTTTACTGATAATGAATAAAGAATTAGAATTATGCTGGCATGGATGTGGAGAGAAGGGAACACTTTTACACTGCTGATGGGACTGCAAACTAATACAACCTTTTTGGAAGGAAGTGTGGAGAATCCTCAACTCAAACTAGACCTCCCATTTGATCCTGCAATCCCATTAAAAGTCCTTTTACCATAAGGGCACTTGCACTAGACTGTTTATCACAGCTCAGTTTACAACAGCCAAAATGTGGAAACAGCCTAAATGCCCACCAACCCAAGAATGGATTAACAAGCTGTGGTATATGTATACCATGGAATACTACTCAGCCATTAAAAAGATGAGACTTTACATCCTTTGTATTAACCTGGATGGAAGTGGAAGACATTATTCTTAGTAAAGCATCACAAGAATGGAGAAGCAAGAATCCTACGTACTCAATT
Source organism: Loris lydekkerianus (assembly GCA_963574355.1). Lineage (NCBI taxonomy): Eukaryota > Metazoa > Chordata > Mammalia > Primates > Lorisidae > Loris > Loris lydekkerianus. The sequence continues at coordinate 29,725 of CAUYPK010001807.1, read as the reverse complement.
CTGATAAGGCAACAATTAATGACCTAGTACATGGTGGGGGAAGGGGAGAGCAGAGAGGGAAAGGAGGGATTACAGTGTGTGACGCAACTTTTGGGTGAGGGACACAATTATAAGAGGGACTTTACCTAACAAATGCAATCAACGTAACCTGGCTCTTGTACCCTCAATGAATCTCCAACAATTAAAAAAAAATTAAGGCCCGGCATGGTGGCTTATGCTATAATTCTAGCATTCAGGGAGGCCAAGGCAGGTGGACCACCTGAGCTCACCAGTTTGAGACCAGCATGATTAAGAGTGAGACCCCATCTCTAAAAATAGCTGAGTGATGTGGTGCACTCCTGTAGTCCCAGCTACTCAGGAGGCTGAGGCAAAAGAATCGCTTGAGCCTAAGAGTTGCTGAGAGCTATGATGCCACAGCAGTCTACCAGGGGCAACAAAGTGAGACTGTGCCTTAAAAAAAAAAAAAAAAGGAATTACAATGATGTCAAATTGGAAATGTTTTCTTTCAATTTCAAAACAAGCCACAACTGTTAAAAGATAGTTGTGGCCAGGTGCGGTCACTTACGCCTGTACTCCTAGCAGGCTGAGGTGGGTAGATTGCCTGAACTCAGGAGCTGGAAAGCAGCCTGAGGAAGAGCATGATGCACCTCTACTAAAAATAGCAAAAACAGCTGGGTATAGCAGCAAGGCCCTGTAGTCTCAGCTTCTCAGGAGGCTGAGGCAAGAAAATCAATTAAGCCCAAAAGTTTGAGTTTGCTGTGAGCTGTGACTCCCGTAGCTCTCTACCCAGGGTGACAGAGGGAGACTCTTGTCTCAGAAAGAAAACAAAACATAGCTCTTGCCCTCTCGGCCCCAAAAATGTGGTTCTATAAAACCTTTGCAAACGTATCAAAAAAGAGATGAAATTACCTAGAGAAATGAGAGAAGATGCTACGTATAATGTTTTATCCTTGTTTATTGACCTCAGAAGGAAGATTTGTTCCAATTCCTTAGTACGACACTATGATAGTAGAGTCCTTTATATCTTTAAAAACATTTTTATACCTAGTTTTTTTTTTTTTTTTTTTTTTTTTGAGACAGAGCCTCAAGCTGTCGCCCTGGGTAGAGTGCCATGGCATCACAGCTCACAGCAACCTCAAATTCCTGGGCTCAAGTGATTCTCCTGCCTCCACCTCCCAAGTAGCTGGGACTATAGGTGCCCACCACAACGCCTGGCTATTTTTTTTTGCAGCCATCATTGTTTGGTGGGTCCAGGCTGGATTTGAACCTGCCAGCTCAGGTGTATGTGGCTGGCGGCTTAGCCACTTGAGCCAAGGCGCTGAGCGCTAGTTTTTTTTTTTTTTTTTTTTTTGCTGTTTTTGGCCAGAGCCTGGGTTTGAACCCACCACCTCTGGCATATGGGGCTGGCACCCTACTCCTTGAGCCACAGGAGCCACCCTAACTTTTTTTGTTTTTTAAGACAGTGTCTCACTCTGGCACCCTGCATAGAGTGCTGTGGGAGTCATAGCTCACGGCAACCTCAAACTCCTGTGCTCAAGCAATCCTATTGCCTCAGCCTCCCAAGTAGCTACGACTACCGGTGCCTGCCACAAAGCCCAGCTATTTTTTTGTTATTGTCGTTGTCATTGTTGATTAGCAGGCCAAGGCCAGGTTCGAACCCACCAGCCCCAAGGGCCAGCACCCTAACCACTAAGCTATGGGCGCCGAGTCATATATTCTTTTTTAAAACTCCTTTTTTTATCCATGTAATTTCAATATGCTGTGGAAGTTTTAACTATAGGTGCGAGTGTGCCATGAGATAAAAAAAGGTTGAAAAACACTGCACTATAGCCTCAAACCTGTGAGTTCAAGCCATCCTCTCACGTCAGCCCCTTGAGTAGCTGGAACTACAAGTGGTCACCACCAAGCCCAGCTTACCGTTTTTTACATTTTTTGTAGGGGGGGAGGGTCCTGCTATGTTGCTCAGCCTAGTCTTGAGAACTCCTGGCCTCAAGTGATCCTCCTGCCTTTTGCCTCTCGAAGTGGTGACATCACAGGCAGGACGCTGGCTATGGAGAGAGATTTAAATCTGATCTTGTGTATTTTTTTTTCTTTTTGAGACAAAGATTCACTACGTTGGCCCTCGGTAGAGTCCCATGGCATCACAGCTCACAGCAACCTCAAACTCTTGGGCTTAAGTAGCTGGGACAACAGGCGCCCATCACAACGCCCAGCTATTTTTTTGCTGCAGTTGTTATTGTTGCTTAGCTGGCCCAGGCCGGGCTTGAACCCACGAGCCTGGGTGTTATGTGGTCGGCACCCTACCCTCTGAGCTACGGGCACTGCCAAGATCTTGTATTTTTTTCAAACCAATGATACTAAAAATTATTAAAGGATGGCTTGAGGTGCAGAAATATCTCAAAAGGCCTTCTGAATAAATGAATTTATTGAATTTATAAAATAAGTGAAATACTTTCATAACATTGACATAAAAATTGAAAAACACCCAATTAGAAGCGCATACTTCTAGCACAAGTCAGATGTTCAGTGCTGACCGAATGTAGATAATCTTCAGCCAAACATGCTCAATTGACAGACCATCTTCTCTACACTGACTCTCATTCACATTAAAAAGGAATCTGTCATAGCCAGATTTTTTTTTTTACAGAGCCTCAAGCTGTTGCCCTGGGTAGAGTGCTGTGGCATCACAGCTCACAGCAACCCCCAACTTCTGGGCTCAAGCGATTCTCCTGTCTCCGCCTCCCAAGTAGCTGGGACTACAGGCACCCGCTACAACGCCCGACTATTTTTTGGTTGCAGCTGTCGTCGTTGTTTGGCGGCCCGGGCTGGATTCCAACCTCCCAGCTCAGGTATACGTGGCTGGCACCCTAGCTGCTTGAGCCACAGGCGCCAAGCCAGCCTAAATTAATGGAAGAATATAGCCTTTAAAAGGAGTTACAAATCTGAAGATAAATGCTGTTGCCGTTTGTCATGACAACAAATTAGAACAGTTTTTTGAGATGAATGGTTACACAGGGTATTTCAAAGGAGACTTCTTAGAAATAAAACAGAGGAATTCTAGACAGTAATAAAGCAGAGACCAGAGGTTACACAATGAGAAATGAGTATATATAACCTGATGCAATTTTCCTGTCCACATTACATTGGTAATCAATCCCTTAATTTCCCAGTTTCTTTTCATTAGCTAGCAATTGTTAGCAGGAATCTTCAGTTACTACTCTTAGAATTAACTCATTTTAAAATATGTGGGTCTACCCAGAGACTCAGGAGGCTTAGGTGAGAGGACTTATTAAGGCCAGGAGTTCAAGACCAGGCTGGGCAACACAGTAACACAGGATCATTTAAAAAAATAATTGGGCATGGTGGCATGAATTTATAGTCCCAGCAACTTGGGTGGCTGAGGCAGAGATTATGTGAGCCCAGGAGTTTGAGGTTGCTATGAGCTGTGATGCCTAAAGTGATAAAAGGAGGCTGTATCTTGATTAAAAAAAAAAGGGGGGGGGAGGTAAAGCCTATGTCATTATTTTAAGTAATGTCTTTGAGGAAGACATTAGCTTGAAATTCCCTCAATAGTAGGTTTGGATGTGCACAGATTTAGAAAGCGTGTATCGGAAACTTAGAACTAAGGATGACAACTTGGGAAAACAGCAGCTCTCCCACATGGTTCTCTTACCACGTGATGCCTCCGTCATGTTACGTCCTCTGGATCTTGGACTTTCCAGCCTCCCAAATTGTAAGCCAAATATGTTTTTCTTTATAAGTTATCCAGTCTGTGGTATTCTCTTATAGAAACGCAAAACGAACTAAGACCCTAATGAAGTTAGTTCTTCATGTTATTTTTCATGTAATGAATATGTATAAACCTTGGAACATTCAGGAACACAAAAAAATCTCTGACACTAGAAGGAATTCCGTTTATTCAGGTAATTTTTTAATTCCAAAACAACATTTACAAACAGGATTTTTTGCTTATAATGTCTGCTCAATTTCAATTTGTTCTATTTTATTTTCACAATCAGTACAAAGACTTGAGGGAGAAAATATTCTATTTTTCATATTTTTAAATGTAACTGAATATTATAAGGTTTTTTCTTTGAAGATATTAAAACCCAGGAAATAAAAATGTCACAAATACATTAAAAGTCATTAAGACCGCATATTTGCTTCTCAACTAAGGTGTTTTGAAACCACGTTTGAATATCGATGAAGTATGTTTAGACAAAACCCTGAAGCTGAATCTGCCCCCAGACCCCTGAGAAGCTCTTTCTACCTTCCTTCCCTGCTCCCTCCTATTTTCAGAACTATCCCATGACCACTCACTCCTGTGACAGTTTCTTAGAACTCCTATCTACCCTCTTAACCTTCTTATAAAACTATAAAGAATAAAAACAATGCTTCAAATATGCCATCTATTTAGCTTTTGGTTTACTAATATTTTTAATAAGCCTTGTAACATCTTTTTATAATCAAAGATAAAGCAAATGGCTGAGGCAAACATAAATCAAATAGCTGCTATTCCTTTTTTGAATACCAGTTAAAATGACCGTTTCATACCTGTTCAGGAGTTCTGATTTAACAGAGTATTTTCAAATAAAACAAGTACATGGATAAAATGTAAATGTTATTTTAGTATTACTTTACTTCTATCGTCTTTCCAAATTCCTTATTTTATTCCTTTAGTTATACTTGTTTGCTTGTCTTTCCCTCTGTAAAGATCTGTATGTTAAAACAGAAGCCTAAGTGCTCTGAATTCCATCCTGTTTGGTGAATGTGACAAAAGCAGCTTGTGTCCTAGGGTTTCTCAATTTCTTTCTGAATTGAAAAATTAACAAATTTTAATTTGTCATAAATAAAGCAGAATTATATTCTCCTCAGAGGCCTGTGCCAGATAACATAAAAAGTTTGCTAACACAAAAAGTCTGCAAGAACACTGAAGCTTTGCTAGCCATTTAGAATCAGCCAAACCAAATCTCTTGTCAAATTTAGGACTGACTAGCATTTGAGAACCGTCTATCCATTTGTGAGGACTTTTTCTGAGTAGGGTCTTATTGATAGCAGTAATAGCTGAGTAAAAAAGGTAATGTATGAACTATGACAATGCTTGAGACCACAGTTACGTACTGCAGCCTGTTGTCTTAGAGATGCTTATTACTAAAAAAGAGACTGGTTTTTTTTAAACCAGGCCCAGGCAAGGCTCGAACCTGTTGCCCCTGGTATGCAGGACCAGCATGCTAACCACTAGGCAACAGCAGCCAGCCTAAGAGACTTTTTACTTTCGCAGAATGTTTAAAAAAAAAAAAAAAAATCTATACCCAGAACATCAAAACACCTGTATTTGTGCCTCATTATTTAAATTACTGCAATGACTATAAACATTCTTCTATTTGCTACAAAATCATTAAAAGAATCATGAAAATTGTGAATACAGATGTGAAAGAAGTAAACTTACAGAAATAGCTCTTGTTGAAAAAGGCATAAAAAGGCTTCACTTCCAATATAATGAACTACAACCATTTAAACATAAAACTTAAAAAAAAAATCTCCACTTCAGGAAACAAAGTATGTAAACCAATTTTTCCAAAAAGTATTTTACAAGTAAAAATTATAAAATATGGAAAATAAAGGAATTCAACATCAGATACAGAATTAAAAATTATAAGAATAAAATGTTAAGATATTCCAACTCAAATGGCATAATAACCATAAACATTATATTGAAAAATTTAGAAAATATCTGGTTTTAAAGATTTTACCACTAGTACTTAACCTTAATCATATGAGTTGTATTAACTCCCTTTATAATTGCATGGAAATAACTTTAGTATTTAAGATGTTAAAAATTGATTTCCTATTACCTTATGTGATACACTTGGATTTACCCATTTTATACAAGGACTGTATAATTTACGTTTTCTACCATATTTATGCATATTTAAAACTTGTCAAATGTTAAAATTAAAAAAAAAACTTTAAAAATACTTCAAAAAACTTGCTATATCTCCTTTATTTCAGTAGACAGAAGACTACTTTTAACGTCCTGGCTGAAGGGGTCCGTGTTGACATGGAGCTGGAAGAAAAAAATCGACAAAGATTTGGATAAATTAATGATAGAGACTAATGGTACATAATAATATAGTGGAAAGAACCATTAAGTTAGAGCCAAGGAGATCAGAATTCAAAGTGCACATCTGCCCCTTACTAGCCACAGGAGCCTGAGAAAGTTATTTAAGTTTCTCTGAGGAGCAGTTTATCTGTAAAGTAATGATATTCCTACAGCTCTCTGTATATATGATTTTCAGATATCCTCTGAAAATCATATATAATGAAGAACAACATGCGCCTGAAATGGGCTCACTTAAGCACCTTCCTTTAGTTCCCTTTACTACTGATGAATACAAACATCATGAGCAAAACAGTGATGAATGTATTAAAGGGATTTTCACATCTCTTTAAGGTACAGTTCCTGTAAGTGTGAGAGGTTATTTTATGGATTATTTGTACTCATGAAAACTCAAGAGATATGCAGGCTGGGGGTGTTGGTTCATGCCTAGCACTATCAGAGGCGGGGGCAGGGGAATCAATTTATGCTGGGAGTTTCTGACATCAGCTTGAGTGAGACTCTGTCTCTACAAAAAAAATTAAAAAATTAGCCGGGCGTGGTGGTTCAGGCCTGCAGTCCTGGCTACTCAGGAGGCTAAGGCAGGAGAATTGCTGGAGCCCATGAGTTTGAGGCTACAGTGAATTATAATGATGAACCCTGCACTCTAGCCTGGGCAATGGAGCAAGGTACTGTTTTTAAAAAACAAAACAAAAAGATGTGCTTATAACATTGTAACTATCTCCAATTTTTATTTTTTTATTTTTTTGAGACAGAGTCTTAAGCTGTGGCCCTCGGTAGACTACTGTGGCATCACAGCTCACAGCAACCTCTAACTCTTGGCTTAAGCGATTCTCTTGAGACTATAGGCGTCCACCACAATGTCTGGCTATTTTTTGGTCGTAATTGTCATTGTTGTTTGGAAGGTCCGGGCTGGATTTGGACCTGCCAGCTCCGGAGTCACTTTCATATATGATAATAAATGTTTCTTTTTATTTTCATTGGACTAATGTAATTAAGGTGGTAACAAGATTTGAGAGTCAAAAATAAAAATAAAAAATAAAAAATAAAAGATTTGAGAGTCATAGCTGGACTTGATTCTGGAGCTACTTTTTCCCCTTTTTCTGGAGACAGAGTCTCACTCTGTTGCCCAAGGTACAGTGCCATGGTGTCAGCCTAGCTCACAGAAAACTCAAACTCCTGGGTTCAAGCAATCCTCCTGTCTGTCTCCCAAGTAGCTGCGACTATAGGCACCTGGCTCTTGCTCAGGCTGGTCTCAAACTCCTGAACTCAAGCAATCCTCCTGCCTTGGCTTCCCGAGAGTGCTAGGACTACAGGCGTGAGCACAGGTGTGAGCCACTGAGCCCAGCCTTTTGTATTTTATTTTCTTGGCCGGGTCTGGGTTTGAACCCACCACCTCTGGCATATGGGGCTGACGCCCTACCCCGTTGAGCCCCAGGCGCCACCCACCTTTTTTATTTTTTTAAGTGATAGAGTTTTGCTTTGTACCCCAGGCTGGAGTTGCAGTGGCATGATCATAGCTCACTCCAGCCTAAATGAGAAAAATTTTCAAGTTCTACAGCAAACTATACAGTAGTTCTACCAATACATGTCAATTACCTCCATTTACTTATATCAAGATACTGCATTAGAAAACTGAGAAAAAGAGAAAGGCTGTTCTATGTAACTGAAGTTTTTCTACTTCGGTCTTTTACTCTATTTTTTCCTCCAATTATCAAAGTAACCTATGCTTCACATAGAAAAGTTCTCTACACACTCTAAACGTTGTTACCTGGAGATAAACCAGTTAAAACGTGGGTGTGTTTCATTTCAATGTCTGTGCACTTTCTTCCTCACACACATGAGTTTATAGACATAGTTTTAAAAACTGTCATGTCATTAAAACTTCTGTAAACTTTTTATTGGTTCTACTATACTTCACTGTATGGATTAACTGTAATTTACTTAAAAATTCCCTGAAGTTTGGTTTTACTGAAGAACATATTACCAGGTCTTTTTAATTTTTGACAACTACATTTCCACCTGACAACACAATTCAACTGTACTCGACCTATAAACAATTCTGTAAATCTGCATAGAAAAATGACTGCATGCTGTCTGTGTGTATATATACACATGCCATATACATATATATGTACCTCATCTCTCACTGTGAATTTCATTTACATAAATGCACAAAGTAAAAACTCAGTGAATAAGCATTAAAACTTGTGAAACTCACTATAAATCCAAGGAACTTCTGGAAGCACAGCTGGATTAGGAGGGTAAGAGTATGCAACTTGTGGTAATGGTTGATGAGAAGCATAGTGTGAAAAAATTGGCTGCTGAAAATTGTAAGAAATAGGTACTGAAGATTGAAAATACCCATTCACTGGCACAAAGCCATATACTTGTGGCTCCCCGCCATAGCAACTAAAATATTGTGAGTACAGAAGATTAGAATGTGTGCTTTGGACAGTACTTGCAATTGCAGTCAACATCCCAGGAGGTGGTTGTACTTCATATGATGTTATCCCTTGGTGTGTCTGGGTAATGGCACTGCCATTGCTGCTGCTATAATGATAAACATACCAAGAATAGTATGGATATGAAGTTCCAAATGAATGCTCAGAAGAATTATATATTGGGGTGCACGCAGACTGTGGAAGTTCATTCCAATACGTAGCAGCGTTCTGAGTTAGGACTTTTGAATTTTCATCACTTTGCTGTTCAGAAAAAGAGTACTCCGCTGTTTGAGTCACATTAAGGGTTAAGTGTCCAGGTGCTCCAAAAGGAGTAATACTGGGATTCAGTGTATCCTTAATATACTTTTCCTCTGACTCAGATTTTGCAGGCTGTGTTTTATTTATTTCCGGAATGGGAATTTTTTCCTGGATAAATACGGGTTCTGGAGAAGAAGTGCATGTGGAAGATGTGGAATTTTTAGCAGACGAATTTAATATTTCAGTAGCTTGAAGTTCTAAGACTTTGTCATTCATTTCTAGATTGGTATGGACATCCTTCATGAAACGGGAAACAGGCGCTGAAAGCACTGCCGCGTTAGGCACAAGAGAAGCATCAGCTTCTGGTTTTGTGTCTAAATGACAAGACTGCTGTGTGGAATCCGGAGAATTTTTAAGAAATTTCTGTGAAAATGTCTCATGGTCCTTTGAAAGTGTGCCCTCTACACTTTCTTGGTCACAAACAGCAAAAGCAGTACAATCTTTCTTACCACTTTTTGTTTCAGCAGCACGAAATTTTTTATTTCTTTTCTTCATTTTAATTAAATTGCCCTGTTCTCCAGTGAAGTGTTCTGAAGTATCAGATGAAATATTACTTAAGTCTATTTTGCCTTCTGCCTCTAATGAGCACGCGTCTTTTAGGTTCTTTAAAGGTAAAAGTGATCCAGGCAGTAAACTTTGCTTTTCAATCTTTTCTGGAAATACGTAGTTTCTTTGCAGATCGTCAGATGAACTCGATTCTGTTTTTTTTTCACTTTTGGGATGAGATTCTGTAGTCCTATTAAGTGTAACACATAACATATAAACAGTTTTAAATACACAGTGTCACAAAGTCTTAACACAAATATGCATTTGAAATTTTTATTCAGGAGAAGAGTTCTTAAGATTTACATTTTCTCACTGAATTTAAATACTTTTCCTATTGAAAATATCCCCCACATTTCACATGTATTTCTAATACTGTAATAGATTATTTTGTGCTTTAGACATTTCTTGATAGAGGCTTTTAAAAGTAGGAAACTATCACTACTGAATTGTACAGTGTAGTTTCTAATTTTATATACCATCAACCTCTTGACAATCTTCATTACTCACATACATGTAACTGATAAAACTACCAGCTGCTCTCCTCTCTCTGCCCTGTAAGATCTCTTCCATCTCTGTTATAACAGACTAAGATGTTTTTGTCTGTTCATCTCTGATTTAGGAAAAGCAGACCTCCAGAATTCCCAGCCAATTTAACATCCTTGGCATTCTTACCTAAATTTAGATAGTCTCAAGCGGGCTGAAAGATGTATCCATATGGAAATGTTTAGGGCTAGACAGTTAATACAGGTCCCCAAAGTTGTTATATTTTTTGGTGCTTTTTATGGATCTATAAAATTCTTTTTTTTTTTTTTTTTTTTTTGAGACAGGTTCTAATCTGTCAGGCTGGATTGCATGGTACACTCACAACCTCAGGGAATTCTCCTAAGTAGCTGAGACTCACACCATCATGCGCAGCTAATTAAAAAAAAAAAATTTTTTTTTTTTTAAGATAGGGGTTTCTGGCTGGGCATGGTGGCTCACACCTGTAATCATAGCACTCTGGGAGGCCGAAAGAGGTAGACTGCCTGAGCTCAGGAGTTTGACACCAGCCTGAGCAAGAGTGAGATCTGGTCTCTAAAAAAAATTGCTGGGCATTGTGGCAAGCACCTATAGTCCCAGATACTTGGGCAGCTGAGGCAAGAGGATTGCTTGAGTCTAAGAATTTGAGGTTGCTGTGAGGTATGACACCATAGCACTCTACTAAGACACTGTCTCAAAAAAAAGAAAAAAAAAAAAAAAGATAAGGGTCTCACTAGAATATTTCTCTATAGTCAAAAGAATTCATCTTTGGCCTAGAATTTGTTTCTCACATGCAGGAAACACAAAGCCCCGTATTTTACTGAATCCAGCCTCTTCAAAAGGCGTTTTAATAACTTACGTGGTCGTCACCCAATCCTATACTCTGAGATTCCCATAAAGTATTAAAGTTGATTATACACCATTTCCAATGTTTCAGTGGTGTCTTGATTTTAGAGATGGAAGGCTTCTTGGCTGTTCTGCCCCTTTTTTTGTCAGTCTCTTAGAGCATATTTATTGCTACATAAACAGCACCCTCCCTACATTACTTTATAGTAGAAATCATTGTTCTGCTGAGTCATAGCTTGAAAAACTAATAATGCCCATATTTAGTTAATAAAACTAAGATGATTTTATATTATCTCTGTAATTAAGTCTATTCACTTTTATGTCACTACACCACTATTCAGTCATATATGTTATAAAGTAAATGTTATAAAGAAGCAAAACCAAGTAAGACAAAAATGTAGCTATATATTTCTCCTTTTTATTTTATATTACTCAATATCTTTCACAAATTAATGGGGAAAAAAACAAGTTAGTCACAAATCAAAAACTTACAGAGCTGAATGAAATAAGAATTGTCATCAAATCTAGTGGTGCCACTTTATATCAAAATAAGAAAAATATAATTTAGTTTTTCATAAAGATTATTCAGTTTAAAGAACTAGCCTTTGAGATAATTTTCTTCCTTTTTTGCAATAATAAAACACCCTTTTGTGAAACAGTAGTACATTTAACCCTTAGACTGAGGAGCTCTCAGAAACAGAACATGCCCACAGGAATCATTTGCACCGAAGGAACATCTTGTTGGATCTCCTATACGCATTGTTTACAGTCAAAAGGTTAATATGTGTCCATGAAACATATATTTTATTAATGTTCCCACATGGTAACGTAAGTTGGTAAGTCACACCCTTTTAATAAATTCTGAAGTTTGCAGGTCTGTGAAATCCATAGGTTTAAAAATAAGTCATATATTCACTTATGTCCTATTCTTTTATGCTCTTTTTTAGTAAACTAGTTGCTAAGGCCCATCATTTCTTTAAATAATGTCTATCAAATATGAATTTTCATTTCTTATTATGTGAAACAATCTCCCTTTTCTAAGCCTTCACTAACTTACTTCTTACTTTTTCTAATTATACTCAGATTCTCCTAACCCTTTAAATCACTGCATCACTGGAAAAATACATTTCACATGACATTAGTCTCTAATACTTACAAAATGAAGTTCAAATTCCCTAGAGTTAACTCAAGACATTATATGACTTGAAACAAACTTCTCTTTAGCTTAATTCACTAAAATTATACAAATAATTGTTTTATTCTAGTTCCTTAATGTTTACCCTACTTGCTTAGTTTTTGTTCAGATAGAGCTGATGGCAATTCCTACCTTGGATGCTTGTATGCTGTCTTTTCTCTGCTGATTTTTGTGACGTCTTTCACATTTACCTATATTAAAAAGATACAAAGAAAATCAACATTGGTGATGACAAAAAATAACATCTTTATTATTTAGTGCTAGATATTTGCAACTGCTGCTGTGCCATTATCTAAATTAAACTGTCCCCCTCAAGGAACCAGTGAGTCTGCTGGACTTCCTGTATTTCACGTATGTTTGGACTAACTATTAAAAAAAAAATCAACATTCTTATTCCCACATCCTAAAACTAACTTCTGGAGGCCATTTATGACTCTTTCCTCTTTTATGCCCTTCTTAATAAACCTGCTGCTATGCTCCATCAATTCTTTAAGTAGTCTGTCAAATATGTTTGACATTCAAAGGAATGTTCCTTTCCTATTTTGCAAAACAGCCTCCTTTTCTAAGCTAGGGCTGACTTACTACTTGAGTACGTCTATAGAAGTAGGATAAGAGTTACTGCTTTTATACATCTATCCTCAGAATCTCCTTCCCCTTTACATTATTGAAAACATGGCATTACACTTCAATATGTACAGAAGTAAAGCTCAAAACTTCTTAGGCTTATATTTAATACATCCTATAATCTGAAACAATCTTTCTTCATCCTTAGCTTACTCTTACCAAGCTAAATCGTTCTAGTCTTTTTTTACATTTTATTTATTTATTTGTTTTTATTTAAAAAATTTTCTTCTTTCTTTCTTTCTTTATTTTTTTAAATTTTTCTTATTTCTTCTCTCCTGTAGTCCTTGACTCAGGACCACACTTAATTTTTTTTTTTTTTTTTTGAGGCACTGTCTCACTGTGTCACCCTCGGTAGAGTGCCGTAGCATCACAGCTCACAGCAACCTCCAACTCTTGGGCTTAAGCAATTCTCTTGCCTCAGCCTCCCAAGTAGCTTGGACTACAATCACCCACCACAACACCCAGCTATTTTTTTGGTATAGTTGTCATTGTTGTTTAGCAGGCCCGGGGCGGGTTCCAACTCGCCAAATTCAGTTTATGTGGCTGGTGTCCTAACCACTAAGCTATGGGCACTGAGCCAAACTTAATTTTGGAATTTTTTTTATTATGCCAAAAAACCATGAACTGCTTCATGAATTTGTGTATCATTCTTGCACAGGGGAGATGCTAATCTTCTCTGTACTGTTCCTGTTTTAGTATATGTGCTGAAGTGAGCAATAGACTTAATGTTAAAACTAATTTCTCAAATGATGTCAATAAAAAGTGCCTTTGCTCACATTTTCTGTAATTTAAATACCCTCATTTTCACCTTCTTTTGATGTTTTCTCCTTTAAGGCAAAGCTTTGGTCTGTGTTCTTATATAAAATAAATAAATCTTCCCTAAGAATCTAAGCTTTTTTTTTTTTTTTTTGCTTTTCTTCTCAATACCTACAAAACTTTTTAAGTGTCACTCTAACTTTATAGTTTTTTGGTTTTGTTTGTTTGTTTGTTTTTTGAGACAGGATCTTGCTATGTTGCTCAGGCTGGACTCAAAACTCCTGGGCTCAAGCAATCCTCCTGCCTCAGGCTCACAAGTAGCCTGTAGTAGGACTACAGGCGTGTGCCAACATGCCTGGCTCCTTACTGTACTCTTGATGTGAAGTGTACAACTTATGTTCTTGTGATTTGGAAGTATGTGCATAAGCTGGTTGTTTACTAAGCATTTTCCTATAAACACAGTATTACAGATGGTGATTACACTTCTGGTTTACAGAACTAGTTTAATAGATACAGTTAGAATTGAGCAAAGAAAGAGTACTAGTCTTTGCTTTGTATATAGTTTCTTTACTTTGAACTATTCTTTTTTTTTTTTTTTTAATTTTTGCAGTTTTTGACCAGGGCCAGGTTTGAACCCACCACCTCCCTCCCGTGTATGAAGCCAGCAGCCTACTCCTTGAGCCACAGGTGCCGCCCCAACTAAAGAATTCTTGAAAAGTTTTTAAGAGAAGCCTTTAAGCAGAGAACAGGGACAAACATCAGAATGGGGTCTGGAACCAAACTGGCTGATTTTAGGTTTTACGTGTGCCCATTTATTAACTCCATAACTTGAGTTAATTATTTCATCTTTCTTTTTGAGACAGAGTCTCATTATGTCACCCTGAATAGAGTGTTATGGCGTCACAGCAACCTCAAACTTCTGGGCTTAAGCAATTCTCCTGCCTCAGCCTTCCAGTAGCTGGGACTACAGGTGCCCACCACAACATTCAGCTGTTTTTTGTTGCAGTCGTAATTGTTGTTTAGCTGGCCTTGGCCAGGTTTGAACTCGCCAGCCTCGATGTATGTGGCTGGTGCCATAACCACTGTGCTACAGGCACCAAGCCAATTATTTCATCTTTCTATGCCTTGATTTCCTTATCTTCAAAGTAAGACAGTAATAGATATATCATAAAGGTTTTTGAAAATGAGTTATTTTATGTAATCTTTAGGATAGTGCCAAGTGCATATTAAATGTACACTTAATTTTACTGTTACAGTAAATTTTACTGTAAATTTAAAATTTACAGTAAAATTTACTGTAACAGTACAATTTATTAAAATATGTTCACATAAGATTTCTTCTAACTCTTTGATAATCATCTATTGAAAAATATCTGTCCTGGCTCAGTGCCTGTGGCTCAAGCAGCTAAGGTGCCAGCCACATATACCTGAGTTGGTGGGTTCAAATCCAGCCCGGGCCTGCCAAACAACAACGATGGCTGCAACCGAAAAAACAGCCAGGCATTGTGGCGGGTACCTGTAGTCCCAGCTACTTGGGAGGTGGAGGCAAGAGAATCACTTGAGCCCAGGAGTTGGAGGTTACTGTGAGCTGTGATGACACAGCACTCTACCCAGGGCAACAGCTTGAGGCTCTGTCTAAAAACAAAAAGAAAAAGAAAGAAAGAAAAATATCTGTCCTATTTCTCCATCTGGATAATAATAGTTAAGGAGACAGGCATCATTTAGCCAGTTTTTAATATTCACTACATTAGGTAAAGGAACGTTATAGATTGAGGTTATTCAATAAATACTGGTTACTCATCTAACTCATATTCATAATATTAAATTTTCTCATAAGAAGCTACTAAAATTCAAACCTTCTCAAGAAATGTTACCAAATTAAAAAATTTGGCAAGGCAGCTTGGCGCCTTAAGTACAGTGGTTATAGCACCAGCCACAGACACTGAGGGTGGCGGGTTCGAATCTGCCCTGGGCTAGCTAACCAACTGCAACAACAAAAAAAAATAGCTGAGTGCCTGTAGTCCCAGTTACTTGGGAGGCTGAGATAAGAGAACTGCTTAAGCCCAAGCGTTTGAGGTTGCTGTGAGCTGTGACTCCACAGCACTCTACCATTGGAGACATAGTGAGACTCTGCCTTGAAAAAAAAATTTTTTTTTTAATTTAAATATTTAATTTGGCTAGGCACAGTGGCTGATGCTTGTAATTCTAGCACTCTGGGAGGCCCAGGAAGGTAGGATAGATTCCTTGCGCTCAGACATTCAAGACCAGCCTCAGCAAGAGCAAAAACCCCATCTCTACTAAAAACAGAATTAAAAGTAGCTGGGTGCCTATAGTCCCAACTACTTGGGAGGTGGAGGCAAGAGGATCACTTGAGTCCAAGAGTTCGAGGTTTCTGTGAGCTGTGATGTCACAGCACTCTACCTAGGGCGACAGAGACTCTATCTCAAAAAAACAAAAGTAGACCTTTGCAAAGTGTCTCCCGTATGTAGTACCAATCATAATTTTATAGATAATATGAATTGTTTTATCCAATACTTTACTTAATAACTTGTACAATTCTGTGAACTACTTGTTTGCTGAAAAAACACATACTTGTTTTCAAAAATACACACATTTCAAAGCATTTGTACCTTTCGTTTTTTACAGCGGGAAATAGTAGTACTTTTCTCTTGTTCCTCAGAATCTTCACATTTGTCTACAATGATAGGTCGTTTTTTAGAGCAGTTTGAAACATTTTTAATTGTACACTCTGGAATTAAGGGCACCTTCAGAGAAATACTAGATTTATCGATATTTTCTCCAGGTTTTGTAGTATGAATATTCATACTTTCATTTTCTTTTCCCTTTGGTGGGAAAGTCTTCTTTCTATTACACAGCATTTGGCGTAGAAGAAAGGAAATGGTTAATTTAGGATTTTTAGCACATATAATCTTCATGTGTTCAATTGTTTTCATGATTTTCATAATATGGATCACTTTTCCTAAGTCTTTCTTAGGGGCAGACATGGTATTTTTGAGCAGTACAGAAAACTGATTGTAGTTGTAGTCCAGGTCCGTTACAGTGCTTCCATAATTTATAGACACTATATATGGCACAAAATCAATATACGTTGAAATAGAATACTTAGACTTCTTCAGAAGCTTTTTTATTTCCGAAAGTTCTTGAAGTTCTCTTGAGAGCAAGTGAAGAGCATATGAGCCATTAACAGCTTCATTGTATTTGCAGATAATATCCATATCTTTTTTAAGTTCAGAAACAGAAGTCTCTATCACTTTCCAAAGGCAAACATTTGTTGAGTTATCTTTAAGAAATGAAAAAGAAGCCATTTTTTCTTGGCAGTGAACTAATTCAGGAAGAAGAGACAAATCAAACCAAAGCATACCTCGAAACCTCGGTTTGTCCAACTTCTTTGCCATTGAGTTTTTAAGAAAGTGAACTGTTTCTGAGATCATGACAATTTCAACGTATGTTTCCACAGCCTCGGGTTTTAAAATTACAGCCCCATGGTTGTGTTTTTTTGCCATGTCCAAAACGTTTTCTTCAGTGATAAAAATATTATCTATGTTGACTTCTTGTAGTATCTGGAAGTATTTTTTTAAAAATTCTAAATGATCTATACATTTTAAGGTAAATTCTTGTAATTTTTTAAGGTCTGCAAATTCAGCTTGATCCAGTATTTCACTAAGGTAACAAATATCTGGGTGCAAAAGCAAAGCATTATTTAACTTGTCATTTTCTATGGTAGTTGTTGCTTTGTTCATTAGATAATCTGACTTTCTGGAACCAATTATAGTATCCTTCTTCACCCCAATATCAGAAATTGGTTCACTGTTTAAATCTTCAGACAAAGTATCATATATCTTCTGCAACTTTGAGTAAGCACATTGATTAATTTTGAGTATCATTTCTTTGCTATTTTTTCCTGAGTATTTTTTGCTAAAATATTTTCTTCTCTCTTTCCAAATAAGACTTTTTGCAGCATCAAAAAAAATATGTTCCAGACCATAAAGAGATATTTTAATATTTAATGCCTCATTGTTCTTGATAAAATTAACTTTTGAGGAGATCATTTCTATGATAATCCACAGATGGTCTTGTTTTCCAGGATATGAAAGAATTTTAGGAGAGTCCCCATATATACTGATCAGCTTTAATGTACTTTTTCTTAAGGTTTCTAGGTCTCCTAAACTATCTCCAAAATTAACTCCACAGGTAAATGGAACAGAAAGAGAAAAGTCAAAACAGTCGGAACAATGTTTCATTATGGCTTCACATTCATTAATCTGTCGTTTGTATTTTAAGAATGCATAGTATGAATTATTTCCCCTTTTTGTTTCTTCAAACAATTCAATTAATTGACCATGGTAAGTCTGTAACTCACAGAATGCATTGTATTTTAACCTTCCTTGAAAAGCAGGATAGAAACTGGATTGCTGTTGATATCCATGTGGTCTGCCAAGCAGCTCACTGTACAATGTCTCATCATACCAAAGCAAGCTTCGGAAGGTTGGTTCACCTCCTAAAAGCCTTTTTTTGTTTTCAATGAATTGAATAGTTTCCATCATCATTTGAAGTTCTACCAAAGTATCAACAGCAGAAGGTTTTAATTTGTGTTTACAATTATTCCACATGTTTTGTTCTACCAACAATTCTCTTGAAATCACAATTTGTTCAAATGAACATTCTTGCTTTCTTTCAAAAGCTTCAACAAATAAAGGAAAAAATTTTTGGCAAACCTTAGTTTCTTCCTGTAGAGCCTGCAAAGAGGATGCTTCATCTGCCCTCCGCAAAATTTGAGATAGCTTAGTGATAAGGGGTGTGTGATTAGCTGAGCAATGTTTTTCATTTAATTCATTCATGTATGATGTGGACTTCTGACGAGTAGTGACTTCAGAGATTTCAGAGTGGGCGTGTAAAACAGGCATGCTATGAATTCCTAGAATGTCTGGTTTGGAAATATAGGCTGTTTCTGAATGTAATGTTGAGTCAGATTGAGAATCACCACTAGTTTTAATTTTCTCCTTCTGCTCTCTTTTATTAAGCTGGTTAAAAACCGCGTGATTCAAAGAGACTGCATCTTTAATGGTTAGATGAGAATCAACCAAGTTATTTTTAATTATTTCATTATTTAAGTGGGAGGATTCTTTTACGATCTCATTCTTTCGATCTTTGTACTCAGTCTCAACAGCTGATCCTTCAGTTGTGCTTCTTTTGCAAACTGAATCTTTTGCTTTTTGTGCTTGTTTAATTCCCCACATTTTTTTGTCCTGAATGTCTTTCTTCACAATGCTTTTTGAAGAGCCCTTCATATTATCTTTTAAGAGCTGAGAACTATCAATGGAAGATTGTTTCTTCATTACATTTTCCCCATAACTTTTACTTTCTTCAGTTACTGGGGTTAGATTCAACTGTGACTCTGCAGGGACATTTGTTTCATTGCCATCCATAAGGAAGCAGTTACCTGAGGAGCACAGCTCTGTCTTCAGAAGCTCCTTTCCACAACATATCTGCTGGTAGTGGGAAGATGCAGAAGAATCTGTATCAAAAATTCTCTGTTTATCCAAGTAAGACTTCCAAAATTCTCCTTTCCTATTTGTCACTGAAGCAGTTGACAAACACTGAGGACTACTGTATTTTTTGCTGGCTATCAAAGTCAGGTGTAATGGGTCCATAAGGAAGTTTTCTGTACTAATGCTTTGTTTGAAAGTCTCAATAGGAGCTGTATACTTTTCAATAGGAAAATTTACTTTCAGGTTTCTTTTACAATCAGGTAAAATAAGATTACCTTGCTTGCAGATGTCCATAGTTGATTCTAAGACTGAAAAAAGTATGTCAGTTCTCCCCTTTTTGTGAGCTATACAAGTTGCATCGTAATTTTTGTCTGTGCTGTAACTTGGGTTTTCCTTCAAGCAGTGTAAAGACACTGAATTACTTCCACTTGTTACTTTACTGGCCTCACAATTGTGTTCTTTTGTTGTGTCCTTTCTAATATGTGCTGAATGGCTCTGAAGCTTTTCAAAATTAATACTCATGTTAGATAGAAACTTTGTATTAATTTGATTTTCTTTTTCACTTAGTTTCTCATCAGAGTGGTCAGGGGAAGAGAGATACCTAGTCTTCCTAGGAAAAGGCTGAAGTTCAGACGATCCTGGATTTCTAGTATTATTACTATAAGCTGACTGACTTGTACTTTGGGCAATGGAGGAGAGTGACAACTGTGATTCACGATGTTCCTGATCACAAAATTCTCTAGCATGTACAGTGTGACTTTTGGAGACCTTGCTGGTCACACTTTTCTTGGAAAGACACTTTGTGATTTTCTTTCCATTTGTTTTATAAGACTTGTGCTTTGACACATGGGTTAATGATTCATCACCATCAAATCCTAAAGCTCTTTTCTCTCCCCATTTGTCATATCTTTTTTTTGACAAAAAAAGCTTAGTAGAATCGTATCTTCTTTCAGACACAGAACTATAACCCTGAAAGTCACAACTTTCCCAGAAATTATTGCATATTATTGCATAGGATTTTGGTAATGGACCCTTTCTTTTCTTTCCCACTTTAGTCATAATCTGCAAAGATGTATTAACTCTTCTATGAGCTTTTTTTAAGTGAACAACAGCTCTGTCTAGTTTTCTGGAAAGACGTCTGCTTTTACATAAAGATGCTTCACTATTTAGAATATCCAGGACACCCTTAATATGCTTTTCAGACCATGAAAATGTTTTAATTCGTCCTTGGGATAATGAAGAAAAACACTCAGATGGGTCTGAACTGGTTAGTCTCCTTTTCTTTCCAAGGATTTCATGCTGTATTAATTCTTTATGTGGTATGTTCTGGTCCCTAGAAGATACACCTAACTTTCTTTTGTTAATTCTTAATTCCATCTCCTTTTCACTTCTAGTATTGTTACAGTCATTATTTGATTTTGTAAAGGAACACCTCCTTCCATCATTTATTTCTGTGACAGCAGAAGGTACGGCAAACAAAGATTCACTGTTTTGTCTGTCAGGCATATGACTTGCATGTATATTATGACTTAAGTCAATAGAAAGGGAGATTTCAGATTCACTCACTAGTCCAGATTCCTGCCTTATTTCATCAACTTCATTTTCACCTGAATTATTACCAGAAGGCTGGGAATATATACCAAATCCTAGCATTCCCCCTTCTTTATTTCTTTCTTCTGTGGCTTCTGTTACACATTTCCAAAAATTATCTTCTGATGCAAGGGAGTCAGCAGTGGGAATGAATACTGGTCCAGATATATTAGTAATTGTAATTTGTAGGTCTGGAAGTAAAATTGGGCTGAGGAGCTCTGTTTTATTTTGTGTTGAAGAAGAAAGAATACTTTTCTTATAATAGTGCTGATCATTATTCTCCTTTCTTATGGTGCTTTCCCAAACTTCTGTCTTTCCATCAT
This sequence comes from Loris lydekkerianus, assembly GCA_963574355.1. Lineage (NCBI taxonomy): Eukaryota > Metazoa > Chordata > Mammalia > Primates > Lorisidae > Loris > Loris lydekkerianus. The sequence goes on along the minus strand of CAUYPK010001807.1, from coordinate 8,936 downwards.
GGCTTCCTAACAGACCTTCCCAATCAATACGGGACTTCAGAATTTCATATGCAGCGTCACGTTCATCAAATACATCTTCAATGATTTCTGTATCTTGCTGAAATAGAAAAGCATCATCACTTTGCTCTGATCCTACTTCGATCTCATTTTCCAATTCAAAATCTTGAAGAACTGAGATCTCACTGTTTGATTGATGAAGTGAGTCCTGTAATCTATCATTATCTATATTAACTTCACAATCAGGAGCCCTATGTTTTACTAACAAACCCAAATCTGGACTCTCAGAACAAGTTTCTTCAAATTGGTGTCTGTGGGAATCTTCATGCTGTGTGCTTAATGCGGGCATTGGAGTACTACCAATCTGCACTGAAGCCCTGGAAGACGCACACTCTGAGGAATCTGATATTTCTGGAAATGTTGTGGCAGCCAAATACTCTACACTTCTGGCATTTTGCTCATCTTTTTGTTCTATGCCAGTAACGACATCTTCACTCTCTAATAAGGTAGTTTCTGTTGACACATATTTTTCTTCCCAAATCAAGTTAAAGGGAGTAGAAAATTCTTCAGAACTCGGAATTTCTACATTGCTGAAAGTTTTATTCTCCCTTCTTTCATCTATATTGGTGAAATTTTTGTCTGTATGAAAACCCTGTTTCTCATCTCTATGTATATTCTTGTTTTCTGGGAATGAAGTACTGTCTGTCTGTCTAGCCTCATTTTGGTTTTCCTCATCATTACCTCCTTGTACTCTAAAATTAACATCCAGGCATGTATCATTATCCAACTGTGCATTAAGGAACACAGTGTGATGTTGACTTTCGTGTTCAGTATGAATTTCTCCGCAGTTTCCTTGAATACTCTCTAATGACACAGGTTCATTTTTTCTACATATACATACATGTTCTCTAGTTATGTGACAATTTGAACTTTCAAGGGCTGTTTCTATGTCATGGGATGAAATAACTCTATCAATGGGCATTTCTTTGGCCTGGAGAATGTCTTTTGCTTCTTGGAAAGCATCAGTTATGTTAACACAATTTTCATTTGTTTTTTCCAATTTCAGTTCCATTAGCTTTTCAGCAATGGCAAAATCTGTACAAATATTATCTTCATACTCCAAAGAGTATTGAGGATGCTTTTGTGAAAGACTCTCAATGCTTGAAGTAATACCTTGTAATTCCAATGCTAGATGTTCATCCTCATTCTTTGGGGCAGGTGTGGAAGATTTCAGTATTTCTAACTCTTGAGTAACCATTATTTTATCACAGTTTTTCTCAAAAGAGTCAAGATGCTCACTGTCTTCATATTCTTGGTATGAAGAAACATGATTATCTATTGGACAAATTTCTGTTTCATCATTGAAATATTCAGGATCTTTCCACAAAGTCTTCTTTTCTTCATGTTTGAAATTGTCTTCTGGGTTAGTGAAGCTTCTCATTTTCCCAATATTTTGAATGTATTCATTTATGCTTTCTTTCTTTTCAAGTGGAAACCCCCCAGAAGACATTGGGAGATTAGTGGGGTATATAGTCTTTAAATCAGAAGACTGTAATTCCTGAGAGGTCTGACTGTTGTACTTTTCTATAGAAGCATTCATTGACTCGTAAGAGTTATGTGGCTCATTGCTCTGTTCATGTGGGATGTTGCTTCTCTGTTGCACTCCCTGGGCTTTTTCCTCATTATGTTTTTGGTTTTCAATTTCTGAAACTACATTTGACAAAGAAATTGGGAAGGAAAAATTCTCTTGGTCCTTATATTGTCCTGTCATGGTAATTTTAGTGGGAGTTGTACAGTCATAGTCCTTAGAGCGCATATTGTGAGCCTGAGATTGTGAATCATCCAAAGAAATTTTAAAGCAAGGGGCATCTAAGCAATTAGTGAGACGAGCATAATCACCAGTTATCATTTCTGATGAGGCAGAAATAGCTGGCATAGGTGGCAGCTTTATTTCTGAATTAACATAATCTAAACTCTTCTCAGAGGGCAAAACCTCCTTTAAATCTGTAGTATCATTCTGTTTTCTTATGCTTTCTTCTCTTCTCATCAGTCTTGGGTCTTTGATGAGTTTTGAAGTAATAACTGTGCTTGAGCCACTATTGTTGTGAAGAGGAAAGGCAGCAGAAAGACCACTTAAAATATTTTTAAGATATGTCCAATTGAACAAATGGTCACCATTAACATTTTCTTTGGTATCACTGGGCATAAATGAAAGATCTGAATCATGTGCATGTACTTTAGAAGTGTCTCTAATTTCTGATAAGTTGTGCTCTGTCTGTCCATTGTATGTATCTGGTATAGAAATGGTTCCATTTTGTACATTTCCACAGGAGTCAGAAATATCTGAGTTGGAAAAATCTATTTCTGACTTTACTGTATTGCATGAACAATTTTCCTGAACAAACGGGTCTACAGGTTTCCTGAAATGTTCAAAGATGACAGTAGCATCTTTCCCTTTTCCAATTCTTTTGGCCACTGTACAGTTATTCAGAGAACATGTTCTTTCTGTGGAAATAAGAAAGAAAAATTCAAAGAAAAAGTGTTTCTACAGACAACTATTAATAGAAGTGAACTATGTTAAGGGTGATTTTAACTGAAAGTAAATCTAATAACGACTAAAATTTATTCTCAGCTGCAACGTGGAAAGAGAGCAGTAAATGAGTAACAATTCCAGAAAGCATAAATGATGCAGCATGAAACTGCTCTAATTTAGGAATCTTAATAAAAGAGTACATGCTAGAAAATTTAAATTGACAAAAACACAGAAAAATTAAATAGGAATAAAACACTTTCCGCAGTCTTTTCATATTATTTTCAATATTCAGATGTTTGCAATATAGCACATACACATTAGTAAGCAAAACTGTTTGCCTCTGTCTACGGTTACCTTGCTTCTTTCTCCTCTACCACAGCAGAACAAAAAAGAAAAGAAAGGGGAATGAACTGGAGAAGTAGGGGAGAAAAAAAATGCCAAAAAGTTCTTTTCAGGAGCTAAAGAAAACCACTATCATTTTCCCATAGTGAAATAAATATTCTTGCAAATAATATATATAAAATAATCCTGGAAAAGGTAAGCAAATTTACTTTTCTAATGTGTAAAAATGTATTACTAAAATTTCATAAGGAATTTCAAATAATGAAGGCACTTATTAAAATGCATTAACAGGCTTGATGACTGTAGCTCAGTAGCTAGGGCGCCGGCCACATACACCAGAGCTGGTGGGTTCAAACCCAGCCCAGGCCTGCCAAACAACAATAACAACTACAACCAAAAAATAGCTGGGCATTGTGCAGGCACCTGTAGTCCCAGCTACTTGGGAGGTTGAAGCAATATAATTGATTAAGCCCAAGAGTTGGTGGTTGCTGTGAGCTGTTACACCAAAGCACTAAACCTAGGGAAAAAAAGTGATACTCTGTCTAAAAAAAAAAAAAAAAAAAATGCATTGACAAATAAAAAATAATTCTCATAAAATGTTAACAAAATATTCAGAACTAAGTAATACTATAAAATATCTTTACTAAAACATAAATTATGGCCGGGTGTTGTGGCGGGTGCCTGTAGTACCAGCTACTCAGGAGGCTGAGGCAGGAGAATTGCTTGAGCTCAGAAGTTTGAGGTTGCTGTGAGCTGTGTCCCCATGGCACTCTACAGAACAAAATAGGCTCTGTTTCAAAATAAGTAACTAAATAACTAAATAAATACATAAATAAAGTAATGGAAATTCTCTCTCTACTACTGCATTCCCAGGAGGCCTTAGAGGTGACTCTGCTGCAGCCTATGTCACCTGGTGACCTGTAGAATGCTCCAAGAAGTAGACTAAAGAACCCTCCTCACTAACTGCTCTTGGGAAGATTGGGGCGATTCATCAACCAAGCATGGAGGAAGGCAAAATTAAGGAGACGGAGGAAGAAAGAGGAGAAAGAAAAAGAAGAAGAAAGTAACAGGAAATACTCACGAGGAGGAACCAACAAAAAAATTATGCCCATATGAAACACCAGAACAAATCAACTTCTCCAAGGGACCACAAGGCAGCAACCACAAAGGATCCCATGTATAAAGAAATTATGGAAATGACAGAAAGGGAATTTCTGGACGGCAAAAATGATAAAAGAGAACTGTAGAAAAACTGGGTAACAACCTAATGAAAATTGAAAAACTGACCCCCCAAATAAATGAAAGACATGGTGAAACTAGAAAGGAAAGCACCAGCCATAATGTTACAATTTTCATTTGTTTGTTTTTTCCAATTTCAGTTCCATTATCTTTTCAGCAATGGCAAAATTTGTACAAATATTATCTTCATACTCCAAAGAGTGTTGAGGATGCTTTTGTGAAAGGCTCTCAACACTTTAAGTAATACTTTGTAATGCCAATGCTAGATGTTCATCCTCATTCCTTGGGGCAGGTGTGAATTAAGGAATTGAAGAAAGAAGTCATTCAGGGAACTTAAAGATGAAGTAGAAAGTAATAATAACAGGTTAAACCATGTAGAAGAAAGAATCTCAGAGCTAGAGGATAAGACTCTTGAGATTACTCAGGCATTTAAAAAAATGCAGAAAAGAGCTGGACATGGTGGCACATGCCTGTAGTCCCGGCTACACAGGAGGATCGCTCAAGTCCAGGAGTTCTGGGCTGTAGTGCACTATGCCTATCAGCATCAATATGGTGACCTCCCGGGAGCAGGGAGCCACCAGGTTGCCTAAGGAAGAGTGAACTGGCCCAGGTCGGAAATGGAGCAGGTCAAAACTCTCGTGCTGATCAGTAGTGGGATAGTGCCTGTGAATAGCCACTGCACTCCAGCCTGGGCAACATAGTGAGACCTGTCTCGACAAAAAAAAGGGGGGGGGGGCATAAAATAAGAGTAAAAGCTTAGCATCTCTTAGAAAATTAAGGCTCTTTGTGAAGCATACAAACATATGACTTACAGGTTCCCTGAAAGAAGATCAAACTAAAGGCATGGAAGCCCTACTGGAGGATATCATAACTGAAAATTTCCCAAGCATAACCAAAGATTCTGAGACACTCCTTTTGGATGGACATCAAACCTCAGTTCATCTCAATACAAACAGGGCATCTCCTAGAGACATTGTAATAAACTTGGCCAAGGTCAAAATCAAAGAGAAAATTCTACAAGTGGCCAGTAGTAAGCACCAATTGACTTACAGGGGCAGATCCATCAGAGTGACAGAGGACTTCTCAGCTGAAACTTTACAAGCCAAAAGAGACTGGGCCACAATTTTCAACTTACTCAAAACAACTTCTAGCCTAGGATCCTATATCCTGCCAAACTAAGTTTCATAAACGATGGAGAACTCAAATCTTTTACTGAAAAATAATCATTGAAGAAATTTACCACTACAAGACCAGCCCTGAAGGAAATCTTCAGATTCATAGGACACAGAGTTGGTCACAACAGACCACCAACGAAGTAAAGGCTCCCAGAAACGAAAGGTCAAAGCCTAGCTTCCACAATGACCTAAGTAATAAAACCAGGCGTAATATTTCCACAAAACAACGCAAACAAAAATCCACCAAACCCAGGATCCCGTATCCAGCTAAATTGAGTTTCCTTTATGATGGAGAAATTAAATACTTTAATTACATTCACATGTTGAAGAAATTTGCCATAACCAAACCAGCTCTCTAGGATATTCTCAGACCTATCCTCCATAATGACCAGCACAATCCTCCACCACAAAAGTAAATTCCCTCAGAAACTTTTTATCAAACTCCAACTTCCACAGTGGCGAAAGGATTAAAAATGTCCACTGGACTTTTGAAAAACTCAATATCCAAAATTTTACCAGGGTTATCAATATTCTCTATTAATGTGAATGACTTAAATTGTCCTCTAAAGAGGCACAGGTTGGCTTCCTGGATAAAAAAAACTCATATAAGAATCTCATCTTACCTTAAAAGATAAATATAGACTCAGGAGGAAGGGATGGTCGTCTATGTTTCAGGCAAATGGAAATCATAAAAAAGCAGGTGTTGCAATTCTATTTGCAGATACAATAGGCTTTAAACCAACAAAAGTAAGGAAGATTAAGAATGGTCACTTCATATTTGTTTAGGGTAATACTCAATATAATGAGATTTCAATTATTAATATTTATGCACTCAACCAGAATGCGCCTTAATTTATAAGAGAAACTCTAACAGACATAAGCAACTTGATTTCTTCCAGGTCCATAATAGTCAGACTATTAACACTTCTTTGGCAGTGTTGGATAGATCCTCCGATAAGAACCTGAGCAAAGAAATTTTAGATTTAAACTTAACCATTCAACATTTGGATTTAACAGACATCTACAGAACATTTCATCCCAATAAAACTTAATACACATACTTCTCATCAGCCCATGAAACATACTCCAAAATCGATCACATCTTAGGTCACAAGTCTACCCTCAATAAATTTAAAGGAATAGAAATTATTCCTTGCATGTTCTCAGACCACCATGGAATAAAAGTTGAACTCAGTAATAACAGGAATCTGCATACGCATACAAAAACATGGACCTATGTTTTTAAATAACCTTATACTGAATGATAACTGGGTCATAGACGAGATTAAGAAGAAAATTACCAAATTTTTGGAACAAAACGACAATGAAGATACGAATTATCAGAACCTCTGGGATACCGCAAAGGCAGTCCTAAGAGGGAAATTTATAGCACTGCAAGCCTTCCTCAAGAGAACAGAAAGAGAGGAAGTTAACAACTTAATGGGACATCTCTAGCAACTGGAAAAGGAAGAACATTCCAAACCCAAACCCAGTAGAAGAAAATAACCAAAATTAGAGCACAATTAAATGAAATTGAAAACAAAAGAATTATACAACAGATTAATAAATCAGAAAGTTTGTTTTTTGAAAAGGTCAATAGAATAGATAAACCTTTGGCTAACCTAACCAGGAAAAAAAAAGTAAAATCTCTAATTTCATCAATCAGAAATGACAAAGACAAAATAACAACAGACTCCTCAGAAATTCAAACAATCCTTAATGAATATTACAAGAAACTTTATTCTCAGAAATATGAAAATCTGCAAAAAAACTGACCAATACTTGGAAGCATGTGACCTTCCAAGACTTAGCCAGAATCAAGTGGAAATGTTGAACAGGCCTATATCAAGTTCTGAAATAGCATCAACCATACAAAATCTCCCTAAAAAGAAAAGCCTAGGACCAGACGGTTTCATGTCAGAATTCTACCAAACCTTTCAAGAGGAACTAGTACCTATATCACTCAACCTTTTCTGAAACATAGAAAAAGAAGGAATACTACCCAACACGTTCTATGAAGCAAACATCACCTTGACCCCCAAACCAGGAAAAGACCCAACAAGAAAAGAAAATTATAGACCAATATCATTAATGAATATTGATGCAAAAATATTCAACAAGATTCTAACAAACAGAATCCAGCAACACATCAAACAAATTTTACATCATGACCAAGTCGGTTTTATCCCATTGTCTCAAGACTGGTTTAATATATGTAAATCTATAAATATAATTCAGCACATAAATTAAAAAACAAAGACCATATGATTCTCTCAATTGATGCAGAAAAAGCTTTTGATAATATCCAGCATCCCTTCAAGAACACAATACTTAAGAAAACTGGTATAGAAGGGACATTTCTTAAACTGATGGAGGCCATCTACAGAAAACCCACAGTCAATATCGTACTGAATGGAGTTAAATTGAAGTCATTTCCACTCAGATCAGGAACCAGACAAGGTTGCCCATTGTCTCCACTGCTCTTTAACTTGTAATGGAAGTTTTGGCCATCACAATTAGGGAAGAAAAGGCAATCAAGGGTATCCATATAGGGTAAGAAGAGATTAAACTTTCATTCTTCGCAGATGATATGATTGTATATCTGGAAAATACCAGGGATTCTACTACAAAACTCTTAGAAGTGATCAAGGAATATAGCAGCATCTCAGGTTACAAAATGAACATTCATAAATTGGTAGCCTGTATATAAACCAACAATAGTCAAGCTGAAAAAAACAGTATAGGGACTGTTTACTGTTGGCAGTGTTGGATAGAGCCTCCAGTAAGAAGCTGAGCAAAGAAACTATACTGTTCACAGTAGTGCCAAAGAAGATTAAATATTTGGGAGTTTACCTAACAAAGGATGTGAAAGATCTCTATAAAGAGAACTATGAAACTCTAAGAAAAGAAATAGCTGAAAATGTTAACAAATGGAAAAACATACCACACTCGTGGCTGGGAAGAATCAACATTGTTAAAATATCCATATTACCCAAAGCAATATACAATTTTAATGCAATTCCTACTAAAGCTCCATTGTCATGTTTTAAAGATCTTGAAAAAATAATACTTTGTTTTATATGGAATGTGAAAAAACCTCGAATAGCCAAAATATCACTCAGCAATAAAAACAAAGCAGGAGGAATCAGAATACCAGACCTCAGACTACACTATAAATTGGTAGTGATCAAAACAGCATGGTACTGGCACAAAAACAGAGAGGTAGATGTCTGGAACAGAATAGAGAACCAAGAGATGAATCCAGCTACTTACCATTATTTGATCTTTGACAAGCCAATTAAAAACATTCAATGGGGAAAAGACTCTCTATTTAACAAATTATGCTGGGTGAACTGGCTGGCGACCTGTAGAAGACTGAAACTGGACCCACACCTTTCACCATGAACTAAGATAGATTCTCACTGGATTAAACATTGAAACTTAAGACATGAAACTATAAAAATACTATTAGAAAGTACAGGAAAAACACTTGAAGAAATCAGCCTGGTGAATATTTTATGAGGAGGACCCCCCAGGCAACTGAAACAGCTTCAAAAACACACTACTGGGACCTGATCAAACTAAAAAGCTTCTGCACAGCCAAGAACACAGTAAGTAAAGCAAGTAGACAGCCCCTCAGAATGGGAGAA
>CAUYPK010001805.1:0-16515 GCA_963574355.1 Loris lydekkerianus | reverse complement strand
ACTCACAAAAATTGATTCAAGATGGATAAAGGACTTAAATTTAAGGCATGAAACAATAAAAATCCTCAAAGAAAGCATAGGAAAAACACTGGAAGATATTGGCCTGGGGAAAGACTTCATGAAGAAGACTGCCATGGCAACTGCAACAACAACAAAAATAAACAAATGGGACTTCATTAAACTGAAAAGCTTCTGTACAGCTAAGGAGACAACAACCAAAGCAAATAGACTACCTACACAATGGGAAAGGATATTTGTATATTTTGAATCAGACAAAAGCTTGATAACTAGGGTCTATAGAGAACTCAAATTAATCCACATGAAAAAAGCCAACAATCCAATATATCAATGGGCAAGAGACATGAATAGAACCTTCTCTAAAGAAGACAGACAAATGGCTAACAAACATATGAAAAAAGATTCATCATCCCTATCTATTAGAGAAATGCAAATCAAAACCACCCTGAGATACCATCTAACCCCAGCAAGAATGACCCACATCACAAATTTCAAAACTGCAGATGCTGGCATGGATGTGGAGAGAAGGGAACACTTTTACACTGCTGGTGGGACTGCAAACTAGTACAATCTTTCTGGAAGGAAGTATGGAGAAACCTCAAAGCACTCAAGCTAGACCTCCCATTTGATCCTGTAATCCCATTACTGGGCATCTACCCAGAAGGAAAAAAATCCTTTTATCATAAGGACACTTGCACTAGACTGTTTATTGTAGCTCAATTTACAATCACCAGAATGTGGAAACAGCCTAAATGCCCACCAACCCAGGAATGGATTAACAAGCTGTGGTATATGTATATCATGGAATACTACTCAGCTATAAAAAAAAAAAAAAAAAAAAAAAAAAAAAAGGGAGACTTTACATCCTTCGTATTAACCTGGATGGAAGTGGGAGACATTATTCTTAGTAAAGCATCACAAGAATGGAGAAGCATGAATCCTATGTACTCAATTTTGATATGAGGATAATTAATGACAATTATAGTTATGGGGGGAAGGAAAAGCAGAGAGAGGGAAGGAGGGAGGGGGTGGGGCCTTGGTGTGTGTCACACCTTCTGGGGGCAAGACATGATTGCAAGAGGGACTTTACCTAACAAATGCAATCAGTGTAACCTGGCTTATTGTACCCTCAGTAAATCCCCCCCCCAAAAAAAAACAAAACAAACAAACAAAAAAAACAGAAAAAAAATTATAAAAAAAAAAAAATCACTAGAGTTGTTTAACGGTCAGTTGGAGCAGAAAAAAAGACAAAATCAATGAACTTGAATATACATGTAGATTGTGTGAATTTACATTGTCTGTACAGCAAAAAAAAAAAAAAAGAATGAAGAGAGTGTACGGAGTACAAGGGACCTGAGGTATACCATCAAGTGGACCAATATATGCATTATGAAAGTCTACAAAGGCTAAGAGAGGCACATAGAAAGGAGTAGAAATAATATAATATTTGAAAAAAATAATGATCAGTTTCCAAAAATTGTGAAAGATCTAATTTTATAGTCATGATTAAAGCTTTTCCCCCTTTCCACTTGTTTCAGTCTCAGAAACAATTTCTACATGGAAAAATATGGCAAGCTGTTCTTTTTATTTCTCTTCTTTCTTCAAGCAGCATGGAACACTTATTTTTCCCAACAAACAGGTTATTCTTTAGAAATTCTTTAAGTTTGGGAATAGATCCAAGAACATTTGCCTTTGAATATAGCTTTTTCTCAGATGTTCAAAGTTGGCATGTTTTCTCACGGGCGTTTTTATTTGTAAACTTCAGAGAAACTTCCCTGGTGGGAACTTTCGATTGACATTCTTATGATGTGGACAATTTCTTTTCTTCCATAAGCTTTTTACTACTCAAACAATAATAAAGTTTTGAGCACTCAGAAGTCTACACCCTTACACATTCCATTTCCCACTGTTGTTTCAGATAGCATAAGATCAAAAATCAAGAAAAGAAACAAAACTTTTTAAAAGCCATGTAATCTAATTCTATTCTTTGGCATCCTTCCCTTCACATTTGGTTTCCCCTAAACTGACCCTCTCTGTTTCTCATCTGCCTCTGTTGGCTGATAGGCAGAAACTCTTCCATTTGATTTATCTGGTTAGAATCACACATCAGACCACAGCCTCATAGGATACATATCAAACACGCCAATTTTCCTGTTGAAATCAGGACTTAAAGTGAGGAGGATGGCTATTTTTAAAACATTTTTATTGAATATATTTCACATACTACACGATTCACCCCCCTTAAAGTGTACAATTTCACAATTTTAGCATGTTTACAGATATATTTAACTATCACACTTTTTCTCAAAAATCTATTCACTTCTAAAAAGGATATCCCATGTGCTTTACCTATCATCCTTTAACTCCTACCTAAGAAACCTCTACTTTACTTTTTGTCTCTTAACTTTATTTAGCATGAATTGAATCCCATTGTATGTCGTAGTAGTTTATGACTAGAATATATTACTTATTATAATGATTTCAAGCTTCATCTTCAATAGACCACATATATTTAGATCATGTTTTATCATTTAATCAAAAGTGCCTACTTTTTAATTGGATAATTGATTCTGTTCACTTGTAATGCTATAATTGATATAGATTGATGCCTGTCAATTTAATTTTTGTTTTCTAGATATCTGAGGTCTTATTTTGTACCTGTACTTCTCTTTTAGTGCTTTTTTTTTGCATTAGATGAATATTTTGAATGTAGCAATCTAATTTCATCAATCGTTTTATTTTCAATGCTTGTTTTTTGGGTGTGCCATATATATCCTAATATATCAGAATCAGCTTCACATTTGTACTATATTAATTCTAATAATATAGAGAAATATTACACCTATTAAACTCTATTCACTTTTCCCCCTTGGGGAACTATTGTTATAAGTATTGTGTACATTATGTAACTTATCCAAAGTATTATTATAATTATTACCTTAAATTCTGTAATCATAACTTTCATTCAATTGTGCTGTTTACAAACATATTACAAATACATTACATTTCTGTATTTTATAATGCCAACAATACCCTATCTGCATACTAATTGTAATACCTTATATGTATATTATTTTATACAAATTTCTTTTAAATACTTTAAAAGAAGGCAGGAGTAAAAATATGCATTTATATTGCCTTTTAGAATGACATAATTACCTTTACCTTTACTCCTTATTTATGTGGATTTAAATTGCCATTTTGGGTCAAATGCTTTTAGCCAGAAGAATTTCCTTTAATATTTCTTGTAAAGTTGGTCTGCCAGCAACAAATTCTCTTTGTTTCTGTTTATTTGAAAAACAGCTTCGTTAGATGTAGGAGTCTTGCTTGACATATTTTTTTCTTTGAACACTTAATGTGTTACCCTACTGCCTTCTGAACTCCACTGTTTCTTTTGAGAAGATAGCTGTTAATTTTATTGCTGTTTCCTTGTAAGTGACTGCTGTGGCTTGTATGTGTCGAAAGTTCATGTGTTGGAAACTTGATCCCCAATGTGGAGGTGTTCAGAAATGGGACCTTAAAAAGGTGTTTGGGTCATGAGGATTCTGCCCTCATAAATGGGTTAATGTTATTGCAAGAGTGGTTTCATTATTGTGGGAGTAAGTTACTGATCAAATGATGAATTAGAGCACCCGCACACTCACACTCACTCTCCCTTTCTCTCCCTCTACCCACACATACCTCCTTCTCCTGTCCTCCTGCCTTCCACCATGGATTGGTGCAACAAGAAGGCACTAACCAGTTTTCAGTCCCTTGATCTTAAATTTTCAAGCTTCCAGAACTGTGAGCCTGTCGGCCAATAAGTTTGTTCATTATAAATTACCCAGTCTGTGGTATTCTGTTGTACACGAAAAATTAGACTAACACTGATGTGTCATTTTTTCTCTTTATGCTTTCAAGATTTTCTTCTTTTTTCTTTTCAGCATTTTTAATGTAGCTTGTGGGTCTCACTTTATCTTACTTTTAGCTCATTGGGCTTCCTAGATAAGTAGGTTATTTTTTCAACATGTTTGAACATCTTTTTAGTCACTATTTCTTTGAATATATTTTCTGTTCCTTTATCTCTCTCTCTCTCTCTCCGTTATACTTACACACACACACATACACACACACACACACATATATATATAATGGTGTTCATGGTTCTCTGAGGCTGTGATCATTTTTCTTCATTCTTTTTTCTCTTTGTTCTTTGACTTGTACAAACTTATTGATCTATCTTTAAGTTTGCTAATTGTTTCTTCTGCCAGATCAAATCTCCTGTTGAGTTCCTCTAGTAATTTTTTTTTTTAAATTTCAGTTATTGTACTTTCCAAGTGAAGAATTTATATCTGTTTTTAGAAATAATTTTCCTCTCTTTATATATATTCTCTATTTGATATGCATTGCCATCCTACCTTCTTTTACTTTATTAATCATGCTTTCATAACTTTCACTATAGTTATGGGAACATATTCATGATGTCAACTTTTAAATATCTTCCTTTTAAATTAGACATCTGGTCATTTTTACAGGCAGTTTCTAACCCTTTTTTTTCTGTTGTATAAATCATACTTTCCAGTTTCCATGCTTGCCTCATCATTCTCTCTTTGAAAACTAGATGTTTTGGATAATCCATTTTAGCACCTCTGGGTACTACTCTGCACTCCAGAACTTGTTATTTGTTAGTTCATTTGGTTAGTGATAAGTTGGATTATTGTTATAAAACATACTCTTTACCCTACAAACCCCCACACACACATATACCCGCACACACCCGCACAACACACAGTGTTATGCCTTTGCAGTTGCTCCTCAGGAAGGCATGGCTTTGAATATGCTCACAGTCATTCTGGGATGACAGTAGTACAATTAGGGTATTCTTTTCATTCAGGTCTTAAACTCATCTAATTGCAGGAAGTTTGCTGTATTGTTTTAGACCCCCTTCTGAGCCATAAAATTCTCTACACACTAAACCAATCTAATTGCAGTTCCTTTGACAGATTAATGTCTAAGATCAATGTTTGTCATTTGTTCTGATCTCATGAGAGCTCGGCTCAGCTATTTTATTTCCAAGTATTCTTCTATAAAGTAGGTTGTCTGTAGTCTAGGCTGTATCTTTACTGGATGCAGAAATCTCTTCCCAGTCCCCATTCACCACATCCTCCTCTGATCTTCAGGGTGCCTTTACTTTTAACTTTCTCCACTCTTTTGCAAATGAAGGCAGTTGCAAGAGATTTGGAAAGAGATTGGGATCTATCTGTTTTGGAGCCTATCTCTGCCTCCCCAGACAAAATTTCTAAACCAGCTGGCAGTGGGGACAATGGCAATCTTCTGTATGAGTGACACCCCTGCTCTAGAAAGCAAGTGCTTACTGGTGGATGTAAAACAGTCTGAGGTCTGCATATCCTGCCTCCCACTGCATGAACTTAAGAAGTCCTATCAGAGCCTCAGTGTTCATAGTGTGCCATGGCCAGTATAGAAAGAACCTCCATTCTAGGAGGGGAGCATATGGAAAAAGGGAATCCTCACTTCTCAATCACATTTGCGTGGTACTTGGAAGCTATAGGCGGCTGGAAGTAGTAGGAAAAAATGCTAAAGTCCTGCTCTTCCTGAGAAGAAAGACCTCTAGCTAGAAGCTGAGTGGGGATGGGAGTAGAAAGATCCCTGCGAATTTTTGTTGATTTTCATTAGTAGATATTTTTTCATTTGCTGTTTGCCCTTAAGATCATTTCCAGAGGCTTTAGATGTTTGTTTGTTTGTTTGTTTTTTATCATTTTCATCAGTTTTACTGGGGAGCTTGGCACTGGTGTTTGGACTTTCTCATGCTGTCAAGCCAAAATTTTATCTCTGAGTCATCATCTTTTATTCCTTTATCCATGTATGTATGGGCATGGGGGACAGAGAGTGGTTAGAGAAATGACAACACAGTATAACACCTTTTGCCAAATTATTTTTTTTCAAGTTGTAAAATATTGATATACTCTAGATGCAGGGCATGAAATAAGGCTTCCAAGAAAAGCTTTTTGACAATTCCTGCTTTGTGATGCAGCACATCTTTCTGGAGTATTCAGGTAGTTATTCCCTTTTCATTTGTTCTTCTTTTGGGGTCTTGGCAAAAAAGTTAATTCATTTTAATATTATGTTAAGCTTCTTAAATTCACCTAGGTGATACCACTGCCATAGCGCCATAAAGGGTGCTCCCTACAGTACTGTTATTTTTTGTTTGTTTGTTTGTTTATTTGTTTTACGAGGATCTTAAATATTTCTTGAAAGCATAGTCTCCGACTTCAATACTCTTGCCATTGTAACTCCTGACATGCAACTACATGCTATCTATGTAAGACTAAAAGACAGGTAAAAACATAAGTTTTCATAGTTAAAAGATTATGATGGTTAGTGAAGAGCTTTTCTTGTGTGTGATAGAGTAGATGTTGATCCTTTTGCAACCCCTTTAGTTATAACCTACATTAAGATGGGGGATAATGGTTAAACTTGAAACATTTTTAAGCAAGGTACTCACTATCTATTTCCTTTTGCTGTCTTTCTGTTTTTATAATTTTTTTTTCATTTTTAATCTGCATGAGATACTTTGGTACATGTACACATTTTCTAATGATCAAGTGAGGTTATTTAGCATATCTATCATCTCTAATATTCATCATTCCTTCATGGTAAAACAATTTAAAATCCTCTCTGCTAGTTATTTGGAAACATGCAACATATTAACTATAGTCATCCTGTTGTGCAATAGAACAAAACTTACTCTGAAATAATTATAAATTTATACCCATTGACCAATCTCTCCCTATTCTTTCTAAACCCTGCACTCTTCAATCTCTGGTAACCCTTATTCTACTCTCTATCTCTATGAGATCAACTTTTTCAAATTCTATATATAAGTGAAAACACACAACATTTGTCTTTTCGTGGCTGAATTATTTCAATTTAAAAATAACCAATGGGGGGCGGCGCCTGTGGCTCAGTGAGTAGGGCGCCGGCCCCATACACCGAGGGTGGCAGGTTCAAACCTGGCCCCGGCCAAACTGCAACAATAAAAATGACAAATGATTTCTTCTATGTTGCTGCAAATAACTGGATTTTGGCTTTTTTATGACTGACTAGCATTCTATCATGTTTATAGATATATAACATATTAATATCCATTCAGCTGTTGAAAGACACATAGCTTGATTCTATAACTTATTTATTAATTTAGCAATAAACATGATAGTGCAGATATCTCTTCTACCTATGTCATTTTATTTGAACATACACCCAGTAGTGGAATTATTGTATCATATGGTAGTTCAATTTTTAATTTTTAGAAAAACCTCCATGCTGTTTTCCAAAGTTTTAATGTCTCCTTTTAATCTTTGATTTTCTTTGAGTCTCCTTTCTTCTTTTTCTTAGTCCAGCTAAAGGTTTGTCAATATAATGATTTAAAAAAAATCAACTCTGTTTTGTTGATCTTTTGAATTTTTTTTTGAGTCTTTATTTTGTTTATATATGCCCTGATCTTTATTCTTTCTTCCCTTCTAATAAATTTGGGTTTGATTTCTTCTGTTTTTCTAATTCCTTCAGGTACAATGTTATGTTTTTTAATTTAATTGAAAGGTTTTCTTTTTAATTATAGAATTCTATGGGGGTCTAAAAGTTTAGGTTACCTGAATTGCTTTTGTACAGTTTGAGTCAAAGTTATAAATGTGCCCTTACCCAGATAGAGTATATTGTATCCACTCGGTGCTTTCCTTTGATTTTTAATACCAAATGTGCACATAGATGTTGAATGATCAGCTTCAATTTAATAGTGAATACATATATTTGTTTTTCTATTCTTACAATTCTTCAACTAGAAGAATGATGTCCAGTTCCATCTGGGTTGTTATAAAAGGTATTAGTTCACCATATTTTTATGGCTGAGTAGTAGTCTATGATGTGTGTGTATATGTATATATACCACATTTTCTTTTCTTACTCCACTTATGTATCGATGGGCACTTGGGTTGATTCCACATGTTTGCAATTGTGAATTGTACTACAATAAACACTTGAGTGCGCTTGTCTTTTTGATAATATTTTTTTCCTTTGGGGAAATATGCAATAATGAGATTGCTGAATCAAATTGTAGATCTGCTTTTAGTCCACTAATTTCCATAGAGGTTGTTCTAATTTGTTGTCCCACCAGCAGTGTATTAGAGTTCCTTTCTTTCTGCATCTATGGAATCATCTATTGAGGATTTTGTGATAAAAGCCATTCTTACTGGAGTTAGGTGATATCTCATTGTAGTTTTGTTTTACATTTCTCTGATGATTAGAGATGTTGAGAGTTTTCTCATGTTTATTAATCACCAGTCTCTATTCTTTTGAAAAGATTCTATTTACATCTTTTACTCACGTTTAATGAGGTTGTTTGATTTTTTTTTTTTTTTTAAGAATTCTTTTTTTCTTTTTTTTTTTTTTTTTTTGCAGTTTTTGGCCAGGGCTGGGTTTGAACCTGCCACCTCTGGCATATGGGGCTGGCGCCCTACCCCTTTGAGTCACAGGCGCTGCCCTGTTTGATTTTTTTCTCTTCCTGATTTACTTGAGTTCTTTGTAGATTCTGGTTATCAACCATTTATCAGATGCATAGTATGCAAATATTTTCTCACATTCTGTAGGTTGTTTATTTGATCTATTGATTGTTTCCTTGGCCATGCAGGAACATTTTAAGGTAATCAGATTCCATTTGTTAATTTTTGATTGCCTTTGTGTTCTTCATAAGTTCTTCTCCTAAGCTGACATCTGTAAGAATTTTTCCAGGATTTTCTTCTAGAATTCTTAGGTTTAAGCCTCTTATCCATCATGGATTAATTTTTGTGAGTAGTGAGAGGCGTGGATTCTGTTTCAGTCTTCTACATATGGTATCCAATTTTCCCAGAATCATTCATTGAATAGGGATTCTTTTACCCTGTGGATGTTATTGTCTGCTTTGTGAAAGATCATACGGCAATATTAAAATGGTTTTATATCTGGGTTTTCCATTCTGATCCATAGGTATATGTTTCTGGGTTTTTTTTTTTTTGTTGTTGTTGTTGTTTTGTTTGTTTGTTTTTTGTCAGTACCAGTCTGCTTTGGTTCCTACAGCCTTGTACTATTGTCTGAAGTCTGGCAAAGAGATGCCGCCCCAATTTGTCCTTTTTACTTAAGGATGTTTGGCTATTCAGGCTCTTTCCTGCTTCTATACGAAGTACATAATTAATTTTTCTAGATGTATAAAACATTTTAGGTTTTTCATTTGTCTTTCTACTTTCTCAAAGTAGGCATTTATAATAACCTTCTTTCTTAGAAATGCTCTTCCTGTATACCATATGGCTTAGAATGTTATATTTCTATTTTCATTATTCTCAAGAAAATTTTAATTTCCTGTTTATTTTCTTTATTGAACCATTCGTTGTTCAGATGCATATTGTTATAGTTCATGGATCTGAATACTTTCCACATTTCCTCCTTTTATTTATTTCCAGTTTTATTGCATCTTTGTATAAAAGATATATATATAGATATATATATACATAAGATATAAAAGATATATATATAAAATATATATCTTATGTATGTATATATAAGATATATATATCTTATACATATATTATATATATATATATATATACACATTATATGCATTATATATATATATATATATATATATCTTTTGTTCCTTTCTTCCTCTCTTATTGTTGGCTTTCGGTAGTGACAAGTGTTGATTCCTTTCTCTTTGTTATTTGTGTACCTGCCATACTTTTTTTCTTTTTGGTTACTATGTGGCTTACACAAAATTTTTTATAGCTATAAGAGGCTATTTTAGTTGATAACTTCAATTGGTCACATTCAAATACTCTAGACTTTTCCCCTTTGTATTTGTAATGTTATTGCCTGAATTCAAATTTTTTTATATTTTGCATTCTTTTATGTCATATTTTAACTATAGTTATAATTGACCATTTTGACTTTGTACTAGAGTTTTAAAAGTTCATTTATCATCATTACAGTAAAGAAGTATTTAGAATTTAATAATGAATTTACCTATACCAGGAAGATTTATACTTTGATGTGTTTTCATGATAGGAATTAATGTCCTTGCGCTTCCATTTAAAGCACTCTCATAGGTATTTCTTGGAAGACCAGTATAGTATTCAGGTAGTCCCTCAACTTCTGCTTTTTTGGTAAAGGGTTTATTTCTCCTTCATTTCTGAAGGGAAGCTTTGGTGGGTATGTAGTCTTCTAGGCTAGAAAGGATTTTCTTTTTTTTTCTTTCATCACTATGAACATAACATCTTATGGTCTCCTGGCCTACAAGGTTTCTGCTGAGAAATCTAATAATCAAATAGAGATATTCTCATATGTCTTGATGCTTTTCTATTTATGCATTTAAAATTCCCTCTGTCTTTGACTTTTGACAATTTGATTATAACATGTCTCAGAGGAGAACTCTTTGGGTTGAATCCATTGCAAATCTTTTGATCTAGATGTCCAGATCGTTCTCAAATCTTGCACAATTTTCATGTATTATTTCATGCTTTTGTCTGTAATTTCCTCCTTTAAACTCCAATAATGCAAACATTTGTTTGTTTAATGATATCCCACAAATAATAGATTTTTCTTATTTCATTTCTTTCTTTCTTTTCTTTTTACTTGTGAATGGCTTATTTTTTAAAGACCTATATTCAAGTTTCAAAATTCTTTTGCTTGATATAGTTTGCTCTTGATATTCTCAATATTATCTTTTACTTCATCCATTGACTTCCTTAGCCCTGATATTTTTGTTTCCTTCTTTTTCATGATATCAATCTTTTTGTGTTGAATTTATCATTTGGATCATAATTTTTTTTAATTTACTTGAATTGTCTCAATAGAAATGTCTGTCAATGTAATCTTTGCCCTCAAAGAGTTATAATTCATGAAATGCAGACCTTAAGAAAGATAACATTTCATGATAATTACAAAGGTATTAAACAAACTTAAAAATTCAGATTCAATTAATCTGGGGTACAATTGCTTGACAGTGCTTCCTGAGAAATCTGGACTGGCAGGATATTACTGCAAACAGGAGAAATAAAAAAAGTAAGATACCACATGGAGGGGTTCAATTGACAACCCAGTTCTTGGTTAATAACTATCAGGGAGTGAAATGGGGAGCAATGAGATAGAAAATCGTTCACAAGATATCTGAAAAACAAAATTGGTGTTTCCAACCTGGAAGAGCAAATGCAAATAGAACTAACATTTATTCAGCAGTTAATATAAGCCAGGTATTTTTGTATTGTACATTAACCCTCTAAATCCTAGCATCAGTCTAGAAAATGATATTATCCCCATGTCATACAAAAATAAACCAAGGTTCATAGAAATTAAAGTCATATAGGTAATACATTTCAAAATTTAAACCCATAACTGCCTGATTCCAATATAGCTGCATGTTTTCTATAATATGGAGAGATTGGATACTCCTCAATACTAATAGCATTCTTGAGTGAGCTACAATTTTGTAGAATGGGAATATAGGTGATTAAAATTGCTCTCCATGTGATTTTATTGAATGTCTTAATTCCTTTAAACAATCCCTTTTAAAATCAGGTAACAAATTATAATTTTTTTCCAACTCAATGCCATCTCTGTATGAGAGTATTATAATTATTTTGACTACTTTTAGGATACACTGACTCTGCACATGGAAGGACATAGACATTGCACCTAGGTATCCTGGATCATTGAAACTGAACTTAAATTTTAAAAGTTTCCACTTTTGCTAAGGTATGTTTTCCTTTATGGTAGAGGTTTCCTCGGTGGATATATCTCCAGATCTAGTTAATTTAATTTTAATTTAATATAAACTAATGAGATCCATATCATTACGAATTATTTCTCATTTGAAAATAAGAATTTTCAAATTTGACTTGTGACATGTAACATTTTGGAGGTTGGACAAAATGATAACTAAGGTTCTAAGAGTCTGTTATATTCATCATTAAACATGAATACATTTTAAATTCCTAACTAGTGAAAGAACTATAAAGAAAAAAAACTATGCTCACTCAGCTATCAAATTAATCAAATCTTAAAAATTGTGTAAAAGTCTTTACTATTGAAACTATGATTGTTTAGACAGTTATATACACTTCAGCAGGTAGTATAAATTGTAAACCTTTTTGAAAATGTGTAGCCCGGACCTTAAAACAAATTAAACTCGAAACATCAACTCAGTACCTATACTTAAAGACTTGAGCAGACAGACAGGCATGTTTTATGTATGATGTTGATTACATTTTAACTTGTAATAATTTTTTAAAATGTAGACACAGAGACCAAAATAAAGGAATGGTCCATACATGTAACCACAAAATGGCATATCACATAGCCACAAACGTGTTTAAAATACAATTTAAAACATTTTTATTACTTAAGATAATTACAACATAATATTAGCAAAAATGCATAATACAGTTAATACAGTCTCTAAGAAAAGGACTGGGAAGACATTCTTAAAAATATTAATAATAGTTAACTCGGAAATCACGGATTATGGGTGATTTTAAACTTTTGTTCATAATTTTGGAGCTTTCTACAAGGATCAAATATTGCTTTCAACAAAAAAAGTTCATTAAGTTCCAATTATATAAGCCACTTTCCTGTAGTATTTATAGACACTACTATATGTAGTAGTATGATGATTTATTATTTATTCCCTATATTCTATATCATACTCTTATGAGTTCTTATGGAATTTTGTAATTATGACTTATCATTTTCAGTCAGTAGAATAATTCAGGTTGGAAAAGGATGCATTCCTTTCCAGTCATGGTTTTGAGGTAATATGATTTTTTAAATTTACATACCATTATAAAAATCATCTTTATTGATATATAATTTACATAAGCCAATTTCCTTAATTTTAAATGTACAAATTGATGATTTTTGTCATAGCATTTTATTTGTGCTTGCTATTTTTATGTGCCAAGTTTAAAGTTAGGGTGTGAAAAACATCCTCTTCCATCCTCACAAGTACAACACTAGCCCCCATGATAATTCACATTAGAAAGTATTCCTGCTTCCTCTTCTCTTCTACAAATGTTTCATAATCCCCCAGAGGTTCCAAATGTTGTTGGAAAATCAAGTCCTATTTGTTCCTTAGTCATTCCTGGAGCTCTAAATTGATAAACCCATTCTCTATCTTGAAGCTAAAGACCTCTGTATGCCACCAGAAGTTGTTCTCAAAGTAACCAGTGTTGGGTGGCAACCTGAACACTTGGGAGTCTGTTGTGAAGCTAATGGGTTTAATATTTCTTCATAGATAGCATAGCTACATTACATTTAATAAAAGAGTTCTGCAATATTCAGTTATTTTGAGGTTCTATGTCAGTCCCCCATCTAATTGGTGTCTTCATTAGCACACTCTAACCTTCACAAAATCTTTTTGGGTGGCCAATAAAGAAAGGACAAAAAAGCAGGGTCAGAGTGATAAGATAAATGAAAAAACAAGAAACCAAAGTTAGAAATAAATAGTTACCATGAAGACAGACGCTTCTGAGAAATTCCAGAAATCTTCAGGTGAGTTTAGGATTATACAGACTATTGAAGAGAAATGGAGGCAATTCTATCTAGACAGCAAAAGGTACAAAGATTTTGAACCTCAAAATCTTTTTTTTGTGCCTCAACAATTTGTAAAAAGGCCTGGAGTTGAAGTTATGTAAGTATTTTTCTGAGACTTCAAAAGTAAAACCAGGGAGATTAAAAGTATAACACACAATATGATTAAGGCAAAACAACAACAAATTATTAGAGACTTGAAGAAATATAGTCTGCATAACAAAATCTTCAAAAATAATTGGACTCAGCACAACAGGAAAAAGTCCCAGGGTTCCTGAGTATACATGGTAAATCGGGAGAACAAAGGGGAGAGGTGGATTAAAGGCAATAAAATGGAATTGTTTTTGAAGTCAAAGTTTCAAAGAAATTTTAATTACAGAGATTTTTATTACAACAATATATTTAATGTAATAGCATCAAGAGTCTCCAAAACTCCTATTTTCTGAGACCTTGAACCGCTCTGAGCATTGCATTGTAATCTATGCTACTTTTCAAGAATATTACTACTGTCATTGGTATATGAATGTTAAACTTTTTTCTATTTTCTTTCTGTATGTTTCTCTCCAGTCTTACTGCCCTTTACTTGTTTCTTAAGTTCATAAAACTATAGTTAATAGTCTACAAACTCAAATGCCATAGGGAAGAAGCAGACAAACAGGGTGGTAGGGATTATGAGAAGATAGTGTGCCCAGGGGAGAGGCATTAAGAGATTTTACCTATGTGTTCATGAGGTCTCTGTCCTCCTCTAACCCCATCTGTCTGTCTGTTAAACACACACACACACACACACACACACACACACACACACACACACACGCTCCAAACAATACTTCTGTAATCTGAATCCAGGCCATGGAACACTGGTTTGCAACTCTAGGTGTTTATTTACTCTAATAGTAAATAAAGACCATGGTATCTGGGGTAAGACAAATAGTGAACCCACTGCTTATACTTGTAAAAATTGTTGACTTTGTAACTTTAACTCACTTCTATAAGCCTACATTTCCTTTTCTGCAAACTGGAAATAATAATGTTTGCCACAGAGAGTGTTTATGAGATATAAAGACTTTAATGCATGTAAAGCCCTTAACATAAAGCCTGAAAGAGTCAATGCTAAGTAAATGAATGTGATCCTTTGTTTTTACTATTGTTTTGTGATTATTATTCCTAAGGTCATTTGCTAGTAAAGGGCTGCTGAAAGATGTACATTAATAGGTTCATTACCCATGGATGGCAAAGAGTTTAAGTATCCAGGAAAAGGGTTGCCTGGGGCAATAAAAGGAAAGCATCACACCTGCGGTGCATCTTACAAGGATATATGTGAAACTTAGTAAATGTAGAATGTAAATGTCTTAGCACAATAACTAAAAAAATGCCAGGAAGGCTATGTCAACCAGTGTGATGAAAATGGGTCAAAGGGTTTATGAAGCTAGTGTATGATGCCCCATGGTCATATCAACGTATGCAGCTATAATTTAATAAAAAAAAAGAAAAAATGCTCATCATCTTTAATCATCAGAGAAATGCAAATCAAAACTACACTGAGATATCATCTATCTCCAGTGAGACTAGCCTATATCACAAAATCCGAAGATTAGAAATGTTGGTGTGGATGTGGAGAAAAGGGAACACATTTGTACTGCTGGTGGGAATGCAAATTATTACATTCCTTTTGGAAAGATATATGGAGAACACTTAGAGATCTAAAAATAGATCTGTCATTCAATCCTGTAATTCCTCTACTGGGCATATACCCAGAAGACAAAAAATAAAATCATAACAAATATATTTGTACCAAAATGTTTATTGCAGCACTATTCATAATTCCTAAGTCATGGAAAAAGCTCAAGTGCCCATCGATCCACGAATAGATTAATAAATTGTGGTATATGTACACCATGGAATATTATGTAGTCTTAAAGAATGATGGAGACTTTACCTCTTTTATGTTTACATGGATAGAGCTGAAAAATATTCTTAATAAAGTATCTCAGGAATGGAAGAAAAAGTACCCAATGTACTCAGCCCTACTATGAAACTAATTTAGGGCTTTCCCATGAAAACTAGAACCCAGGTACAACCTATGAATCGGGGGTAGGGGAAAAGGGAGGGGAGAGAGGGGGGAGGTGGGTAGAAGGATGGGGATAGGTGGGATTACACCTGCGGTGCATCTTACAAGGGTATATGTGAAACTTAGTAAATGTAGAATGTAAATGTCTTAACACAATAACTAAAAAAACGCCAGGAAGACTATGTCAACCAGTGTGATAAAAATGTGTCAAACGGTCTATGAAGCTAGTGTATGGTGTCCCATGATCCTATCAATGTACACAGCTATGATTTAATAAAAATAATAAATAAACAAATAAAAAAATAAAGTTGAAGGACGGATGCTGGTACAAAAAAAAAAAAAAGACGATTAAGGTTAATAACCATCTTCTGGTTTGAAAATTTCAGCTGAAAGCTCTGCAGTCATTCTAACATTTCTAGCCTTATAGTTAGTGCTTTCCATATGTATGGCTGCTTACAGGATTTTCTTTTTCATATTAATTTTGGCAATGTTAATTACGTTGTGTGTGGGAGATGTATTTGGACTGAGTCATGGTGGAATTCTGAAACTATCTACTATCTGAATTTCTGTACCTTTTGTAATTCTTGGGAAATTCTCCTCCATACTATGTTGGAGTAGAGCATCTTTACCTTTAGGACCCTGGTCTTTTTCAGGAATTCCTTTAAGTGAGATATTTGATCTTTTTTTTTTTTTTTATTAAGTCTTTTGTACATAGATCATAAATACATTTATGCCATTTTTGATTTGTTGATTATTTGTACAAACTGAAGTGCTTATATCATACTAATCAACATAGCTTTCACCTCATTTACCAAATTATA
>CAUYPK010001802.1:0-31125 GCA_963574355.1 Loris lydekkerianus | reverse complement strand
ATCTGGGATCAACATGCTAGACAATTACAGACTATGAGCAAAGGACCAAGGAAGGGGAAGGGAGGGGGGAGGTTTGGGTGGAGGGAGGGTGATGGGTTGGGCCACATCTATGGTGCATATTTTTATCTATAATAAATAAATTAAAAAAAAAAAAAAAAAAAAAGAACAGGGAGAAGCCATCGGACTGAGGCACAGGTGGGACACTCCACCGCCTGCTCTTTTCAACAAGTAAATCTTGGAAAAAGCTAAAGACGTTGTGACCAGAGCCATTCTCCTTACTGTAAAGCTTGCAATATTTTGGTTGAGACAAATAAACACTAAAATATATTTTGAAAGGAACTAAATGTGGACTAACATTAAATGGTATTAAAGAATTATTTTATCAGGAGCAATCATGATATTATAAGTAGGTGGGAAAATGTCTTTTCTTCAGTGACACACTCCAAGGTATATAGGAGGACAACGCCATGTTGTGTGCAATCTATTTAAAATACCTCAAAAGTGTATGAAACAAATTGAATATGATATTAATCACTAATTCCATGTGATGCATATATGGTGGCAGAGGTGGATCAATATATTATTTCTACTATTATGAGTGTTTACTATTTTTTTTAATAAAAAAGGTGGGGCTTTTTGTTTGTTTTGTTTTGTTTTTTTAAAGCAAGATTGAAAGAAAGAACAGCAATTGGCTTGACTTTCCTGGGCGCCTTTCTCTCCAGCCCAGAGGAAGCAAGAGCTGGAGAAACTGTCTGGAATCCACTGTCACTGTTGGAAACCACATATTGGTGGAGTCATGCCAGGTATGGGCTGGGTCACCATTACTGAACTGCCTGCCTACCCCAGGAAAAATAATTATTATAATGAAGTGCTTGGAAAAGCATTAAACATTTTTTAAGTGTTGTAAATGTGAAGAACATATTGAAGTGGGATTTACACCATGTTTAACCTCAGAAGTTCCACTTTTGAGTGGAAGTACTTTTCAGACTAAATTTTAGACTTTATGGGACTGTAAGAGTAGGGGCCAATGGAACGATTCCCTGCAACATCCGGAGCATCACTATTTCCTGACAAAAGTCATGAAAGAGTTTCTTTGATTTATCTTACCAATGATCAAAGGCATTGCCTCCATGTAGGTGGCTTATAAAATAGAAATGAAGCTTCCCTGAGGACTCAGGGTCAGTGGTAAAACTTTACATACTTATCTTCCAGACAATAAAGTTTACCAACACCAAGGAAGGGGAAATTGTCATAAGTAGAAGCATCTGGGTTTAAAATAAAGCTGTTTTCAAAAAACCAGAAATAAGGATACATGCATAATGTATCTTCTTGGCAGGATCCTGATTGGCATAAATTTCTAAGCATAGTTTCTAATGAATGGTAAAAAAGAAAGTTAAATATTTAATTTGTTTGAGACTTATTCACAAGACTATTATTATAGGATCACTTACTTGGTACCATAAAACTTTTATATTTTGAGAAGTGTTTGATGTATCTGACTTGTGGTAATGTTAATAGTCTTCAACTCTCTAACATGTCCCATCTGTAATGTTGAGTTTGCTTCATGAGTCCTTGTGTGGGATAATATTCTGGGCAATGATTGTTCATTAATACGAGGAAACATTAAATTATAGGGAGAGTAAGCTTCCCACCAAAGCCCAAGTTATTATCAGATCATCAAAGCAGTGATTAAGAACTGAGCAGGCCCCTGTTCCTGGGTAGAGCTGTAAAGCAGATGAGTTCTGCATTCAGCATCTCATCCTCATTTCAGAGCCATCCAGCTCTTTCACACATTCCACTTCACTTCGGTTCTTTTCCCAAGCCTCATCTGCAGTCTGGGGTAAGAGCTTATTGGCCACAGCAAGCACCCATCCTGATGTTTTGGTAACCAACATAGCATCATTTGTTGGGTCTCCTGCTCATTGCCCAAATGTCCCAGAATATGAATGGCAATTGCTATAGAACTGCACCAGAAACAGGTGATTTGACAGTGAAGAGTCAGGATTCTTAGGTTAAAGTGGCAAAATTCTGTGGGCATAAGATGAGTCAGTGTCCATCACGTTGCTGTTTGTTCAGGTTCACTTTGTCCTACTCATTAAATAATTCATCCCCCAAAGAAGTGAGGTTGCAGAGGGGATGAAAGGGGGTTAGAAAGGAAAGTCAAATGAGAAATGGAGATGGGGTTGAGGAGAGCATATGTAAATTGAAAATAAACTTTTCCTTTTTGAATTGATTTGCATTTGGTCACAATATTTTTATTTTCGAGCAACATGAAAGAAAAACATAAAATTTCCATATTTCACAAAGGGTAACTTGAAAAAAATTGCACTATCCCTGGTCAAAAGTAATGTTAACAGAAATGTCTGGATTATTTACAGGTGTTCATTTCGCTTTGTTTTAGTTAAATGATAGAGTTATTCACTTGTAACTATTAATAACTCTTACTGTCTTTCCCCATTTTACAATAATTAATTAATGTAACTAAAAAATTGTATCTATTTTACTTAGCTATCTTTGGTAGTATTTAAAAGTGAATGTAGGCTGGGGGCAGTGGCTCATGCCTGTAATCCCAGCACTGAGGGAGGCTTAGGCAGGTGAATTGCTTGAGCTCACCAGTTCCAGAACAGCCTGAGCCTAAAAATAGCCAGGCGTTGTGGTGGGTGCCTGTACTCTTCAGCTACTTAGGAGAAAGAGGCAAGAGGATTGCTCGAGTCCAAGAATCTGAGGTTGCTGTAAGCAATAACTCGACAGCACTCAACCCCAGGGCAACTGAATGAGATGGTCCTCAGAAAAATAAATAAATAAATAAATAAATGTGAATGTAAAATTTCTGGACAAAATAAAAACAGATCCATGGGCTGATATAGGAATACACATGAAACTGTTCGCTGTCCCAAGATTTTCGTTGATTCCTTTTTCCATGGTTAGATTTCAGGTATGACATTGGTTTAGGCCAGTATAAATTTTGGCAACAGATATTGTACTTGTCGGTCTTCCTAATAAATCAAACTGTTTCTCATTTATGGTGCAGAATATATTCTAGACTCATTTATGTAAGTGGTTGTTAAAAATTTAGTTCCCTGTCTTGGGGATAATGTTAGAGTGTCCATGATAAGAAAAATAAGTGTAGCCTCATGAAATTTTCATGAAGTGAATTTTATTCACTTTAAAAGATTATCCTTTATTACAATGGCATTTTCTTCCCCCTTTCAAATGTTAAAATAAATTCTTCCTTTATTAAATAATAGTGACAGTAGATGGTAATTGTTGTAATGTATGATCAATGTTTTTAATGTAGCAAAATAAAAAAAGGCAAACATATTTCTTTCTGTATTTGTTTCCTACCAGGGAGGGACCAATTTTACTCATGTTGGAAATCCAAGAGTGAGACCACCTGCTCCATATTCTATTCTGTTCTTCCAATGTTTTTATTTAGGCAGCGACAGAATTAGATCAGAGGCAGGAGAGAAAACAATGGAATTTCAATGATGCTTTTCAAGTTGTAAGCTAACTTTCAAGTTGTAAACTACCTGATATCAGTTTTTTTTAACCTAAAAAGATATTTCTAAATAAAAAAGATCAGATCTTCTATAAATTTAGAAAGCATTTTCCCCTGTCTACATGAAGAGGTGTTAAGAGTCTATATTTCTTAGGGGTTCTTCACTGGGACGTCAAGGTAATCCTTTTCAGATTACTAGTTTTTCTTTTAGTACAGAATCTAAGGTTAGCTAAAACCCTGCTGAAGAACATATGACAGAAGAAAAGCTTCACAATGTGAGGCAATGCTTAGTTATTTCCATATATACAATTAACCATCTATACACAATAAAGCAGAAAGCTGGGATGATGGTGTCTATTAGAAAAAGATGTAATGAAATGCTACTCGGTTTTTTCAATTTTAGTATAATTTCATCATTATCTGTTTTATTTACTTGTGGCCTCCCCACTCCAACCCTTCTTTAGATTTTTTTTTTTTTTTCTTTTTGAGACAGGATCTTGCTCTGCTATCTAGATTAGAGTGCAGTGGTCTCCTCTTGGCTCACTATAACCTCACATCCCAGGTGCAAATGATCCTCCTGAACCAGCCTCCTGAATAGCTGGGATCGCAGGTGGGCATCACCACGCAGGGCTGTTTTTCAATTTTTTGTAGCTACAGTATCTCCCTAAGTTTGGCCTCCAGTGCTCCTCCCGCCTCCTCCCCCCCAAACTGGGATGAGTACAAGCCAAGACACCACATCTTACTTCCTCTATAATTTTTTACATCAAATCCTGATAATTCCATAAATAACCAAAATGAAAAAAAAATCTTGTTGTTTTTAAGAACGAGAACAGTCAGCTTTTCATACTTTGTCTTTATATTTGAATATGAATATCAACTTTATATTTTATATATGAATATCAACTTAGGATCTCAAATCAATTAATATTTTTGGAAAATTCTGTAAAATGCACCATCTATACCCTCTAAGGAGATAGAGTTATAATATAGATGTAAGCACTAACCTATACATGTATTTTCAAAAATGCTTTTTTGTTAAAAAAAAAAAAAATCTATTTTATGGTCTGCTCAAATATTCCTTTCTCCTTCACAAAATAGCATTCTTGGATGTGTCCAGTATTCCCTCCCCGTATTTGTTATTGTTTCCACTCTCTAGTGTAGATTCGGCCTGGCATTTGGGCAGCACTCTTCTCTCTCCCTTACTGGCCTCTCCAGGGACGTGCGCCGCGCGACCCAGTTCCAGCGACCTGGTTCCCCTGAGACCCTAAGCCTTCCGGACCCTGCTTTCCCTCCACGGAATGTCCCGATCCCCTCAGGTGGCCCCGTAGCAGGCCTGGCGCCCGGAGCGCGAGCTGGCGGCGGGCACGTGCGTCCAGGTGGTGGGACGCGCGCCCAGGGCGCAGCGGGGGACAGAGCCCAGGCTGTTCCAGCTGCCTGCGGCCCGGGGGCTGGGGTTGGCCGGGAGCCTGGAGGGAGGGAAGCGGGCGACACCCCCGCGTGGTTTGGAGGAAACACACACACCAGCCGGAGCTCGCAGTGCGAGCTGCGACCCGGATGCCGGACAGCGCCTTCCCGCCGACTCGGAGGTCACCTAGGAACAGCTCGCCCGGACCTGGTGCGTCCGCTGGGAGCTCGCGGGGCGGGGCGGGGCGGGGCGGGGCTGCGGAGCCCAGGGGGCTGCTGCTCCTGAGGCCACCGCCCGAGGCGTGGCCCCGAGACCCTGAGAGGTTACTGGAGAGTGGAGAAGAGAAGCCGCTGCCCTTCCCAGTCGTTGCCACCCCAGCTTCTCCCGACTCAAATTCAGCCTCCGAGTGACAGCTTCTTCTAGGTCCCTGGACCTACTTCTGAGTGTGGCATTTGTCTGGAGGCGCGGAGGACTGACAGCCCGCCAGGGGACAGGACCTGGAAAGCGCCTGGGAAGCGGCAGTGCACAGGAGGCCGTCGGAGTGGGAGGCGAAGGCGCAGCCTGAGCTAGCAGGTTCGCAGGCTCCTGCGAGCGCCTTCGTTGATTTCTCGCAGGGATCGAGGGCTCTCTGCTCTACAGCCGCCCCGTGTCCTCAGGCTTATGCCCAGCACCCTTTTGGGCGACCTCCTTGGAGCAAACCTCTGATTCCGCTTCTCACGATTTCCCCCTTCTCCCTTGGAAAAGCTGTCAAGGTGTCAGCCCTGAAAAGTCTGGACCTGCGGTCTCTGGGGACAGCGCTGGCAGACCTGAGATCAGGGTGGCCTTCCGGCCCGGTGGCCCCCATGCTCTTGCCATGGCTCACAGGACTGGGGACTGGAATGGTCTTCCTGCACTTCCTGCAGAAACTCCTGTTCCCTTACTTCTGGGACGACTTCAGTTTCCTACTCAAGGTGGTGCTCAATGGATTTCGAGTAAAGAGATACCAACAGAGAGGGGAGCTGGTCACTGTGCTGGATAAATTCCTGATCCAGGCTAAAAGGCATCCCCAGAAACCTTTCATCATCTTCGAAGGAGACTCCTACACCTATCAGGACGTGGACAGAAGGAGCAGCAGGGTGGCCCATGTCTTCCTCAACCATTCCTCTCTAAAGAAGGGGGACACTGTGGCTCTGCTGATGAACAATGAGCCAGACTTCGTCCACGTGTGGTTCGGCCTGGCCAAGCTAGGCTGCGTGGTGGCCTTCCTCAACTCCAACATCCGCTCTGCCTCGCTCCTGAATTGCATCCGCACCTGTGGGCCCAAGGCCCTGGTGGTGGGCGCAGGTAGAGTACAGGGTGTGGTCTGCGCCTGCAGAATGGGGACTGCTTGCTTTCCTGACCGTCCTTTTCTTTAAAATCGTTCTTAACTAATAATTTCGTGTGTGTGATCAACTCTGCTTGTCAAGAGCACAAAAGAGTTTTGCAATTCAGGAAAGTTAGTTTAACACCTGTTTCCCTTTTCAAGCACTTTGTTGTAGATTTGTAAATATCAAGACAGTTTCAGAAAACTTTTATGAATTCTCTGCTTCCTACCATTTGGGGGAAGAGCAATTTTGCTGCTCTTGTTACTTTCAGTGAGTGCAAAATCACACAGAGATAGAACTTGTTCGGCGTAAATTATGTGAGCTCTGACAAAATGTTTGATGAATAGGAAAGTTATCTCGACTCCATTGTAGAATACCTATGTACTCACGTTATCAAAGATGACTACTTTTGCAGAACAGAAATTTTCTAATCAGAAGTGCCTGAATTCCTATCTTTGTGTTTACTCTTATTTCATACTAACTGCAAGTTGGGATTTGCCCTAGCAAGGTAGGGCCCCCACCTGCAAGTCAGTGGGCAGGCTCTTGGCAGATTCTAGGCCTCTTTTTCTTTTTCTTTTCTTTTCTTCCTTTTTTTTTTTTTTTTTTTTTTGCAGTTTTTGGCCAGGGATGGGTTTGAACCTGCCACCTCCATTATATGGGGCCAGCACCCTACTCCTTTGAGCCACAGGCGACACCCTCTACGCCTCTTTTTCTCTCTTTCCTTGTCCCCATCTGTACATCATTTTCATTCAGTAAGTTGTACCCTTTCTCTTCCCCTCCTTGGTATTAGGATATCTTTGGATATAAATATTTATACTAAACTATGAAGAAGAGTCCTTGATTTAGTGCCTAATTAACAAAGAACCTGGGAAGGTGGGTAGCTTAACAATATGGGATTGAAATGAGAAAAATTGCATTTATTTGGGATAATTGAAATGGTTTATGTAGATTCTTTGCACTTGGGGGCAGAAAGGTGCAGGAAGAGGAGAGTCTATGGAAGGACCTTAGTGAGAATATTTAGATTAATAGATACTAATACCTCAGATGGAGTTTTTAGATTCACAGAAGGGTATAGAAAAGTACATGTATACACTGGTGATCTCCAAAGCATAGAAGTTTTCAGGTAACCTTTCTCATGTAACCTTTGCATAACACACAAAAATGAGTTAGGAAAGGCAGCACCTGTGGCTCAAAGGAGTAGGGTGCCAGCCCCATATGCCAGAGGTGGTGGGTTCAAACCCAGTCCTGGCCACAAACTGCAAAAAAAAAATAAAAAAGAGTTAAGAAATATACGGTAAAAAAAGGCTAGCCCCTTAAGACTGTTACTCTTCCTAGGGCTTAGTGTCCTTCCAGCTCCACTTGTGGCCTGATGAAGTGGCAAATGCTTACTCTCAAACACTGACTTTATCTTATATAGGCCTGAGGAGTAGAAGATCCAGGAAATGTTTATTGCATATCATTTGTTCATTTTTCCTACTTGTGCCAGAACCAGTAAAAATGTGAATTTAGGAGGAAAAACGATCAACATTCGTCTCCGGATATCTCACAATTTATCTTGCTGCCTCATTATTGCTCTATTTGACTAGATTGCTGACTTCTTGGAGCCAGCGTAAACTCCAAATTGTTAAAAATCGATAAAGCTATAAATTCCCTTTAGGAGAGCAAACTAAGAGGGCCACAGTGTCCCTGAAAAGATTTCTGTGACGAAGATGTTCAGTCCGACCTGAGAAACACTCCCCCAGCCAGTCTCCTGACAGATTCCTCTTAACATGCTTGGGGTAGTTACCTCTCAAAACTAAACTGTTTTAGTGACTAACAGTAAACTAGTTAGTCAACTAACTGTTGACTAAATTGTTGCTTATTTAGGACTAATTAATCTTGCAGTTTCACTTGTGTCCACTTTTGCTTTGTTTGCCAAGAGCTAATTGCATTGTTTCCTGGCTTTAGTTGTTAACACCAACAATCCGTTTTTGTATTAAAAAAAAGACACTTTGGGATGCTGCAGTTTTAAGCCAACACTATTTAGTCACTTGACTTCTCTGTAAGTAGGTCACGGAAGAAATCAACCTTAAATCTTCCTATTCTTTTTGGCACACCTCCAAAACATGACAGTTATCTGTGATTAATTTTTTTTTTTTTTTTTTTTTTGTAGAGACAGAGTCTCACTTTATGGCCCTTGGTAGAGTGCCATGGCATCACACAGCTCACAGCAACCTCCAACTTCCTGAACTTAAGCGATTCTTTTGCCTCAGCCTCCCAAGTAGCTGGAACCACAGGCGCCCACCACAACGGCTGGCTATTTTTTTGTTGCAGTTCAGCCAGGACTGGGTTTGAACCCGCCACCCTCGATAAATGGGGCCGGCGCCTTACCAACTGAGCCACAGGCACCGCCCTATCTGTGGTTAATTTTATACACACACACACACATACACATATGATGTAGCTTAAATTGTAATCACTTTTCTGCATTTACAGCTCTTACCCTACCTAAATACTGTATTCTCAGCATCCTGAGTTTCATCATGGATACATACATGTATCCATCCATGGATACATACAATATATACATACTATTTTTAGAACTTTAAATTTCAGCATTCTTGGATTCTAACTGGATTTTTCTGATGGACATATAACGTTAAATCCTTATATCTCCAGGGAGAGTATATTGAGGTAGAAAGATCAGTCACATGGTTTACACAGAGATGAGCCTGTCAGAGCTGACTTTTATGTAACCTCTGCAACTCCCCAGCTGTGGGGTTCAAGATGACATCATTAGCGACCCTGAATCTCCCTTTACATTGTTGTCAAATGATAGTCATGTCATCAACTGGATAGTGTCATTCTGAGGATTAAATGATATAACTTTTATACAGTGACTAGCTGAGTGCCTGGCTTGGATTAACCAGATCCTTAGTGAATTAAAACAGTTGCTATTGTGGTTATAGAGTTGTCCTAGGGCTTTTAGCAAGAAATTTCACTTATATTTTGCTGCTACAACCTAATTTGGTGATATCTATAAGAAAGACCATTACATATACTCTCGTATCACTTAACAGAGTCCCAGTCTTAGAAATGCATCATGAGGTAATTTCATTGTGTGACTATCACAGTGTATACTTACACCTAGGTCATGGAGCCTACTATATACCTAGGCTGCATGGTATGGCCTGTTGTCTGGGCTACAAACCTGCACAGCATGAGTCTCTACTGAATACTCTAGTAAACTGTGGCACAGTGGTAAGGATTTATGTATCTAAACATATTGAAGCATGGAAAAGGTGTACTAAAAATACAATATTATAATGCTTTCCATCACTAATCCAAATGTTATCCCTCACTGTGTTCGCAGTTAATGGCAGAATGGGGACCCAAGCCCGTGTTGGACACCAGATGTATATTCCTCACATTCAGTCTTGCAATCTCTCCGAGGAGGCACAGCATCCCTAAAAGTTGTTTTGCTTCTTCCACTATTCAAGCATCATCCCCTTACAGTTAAATATTAATACATGTTCATCAGACATTATGAATAGAAACCATAGGGTCTGTGTCCTCGTGGTCAGTAAAGAAAAAAGCATCCATGCTTCAGTACTCAGTGTTACAACACTGATACTTCCAGCTACCAAGCCATGAAGCGGTTTAAACTTCCTATTAAAATCGGTTGTTTCATTTTGGAATGGAGGTCATTCTTGAACTAGTAGAGTCTGAGATGGAAGAAATGCAAAATAGCCATTCTACCAAATACAAGTAGAAGTTTAGAAATGTCCTAAAAAGTCAAATAGACACTATGTAAAGATATCTTAGTGTTTAGGTAAGATAATAAAGTGTCTGAGTACACCATGCCTTCTGTAAGACTTAAAGAGTCTCTATTTTCCTCTGACTCTTCTTCTTGGTCCTTGAAAAGCAGTTGCCTTTATGGTCAGAGTCATTTGGAATGTACAATGGCTTGATATTAACCAGTGTGTTTGTCCTGCACAATCTGAATACAGCAGTTGGTGAAAACTGATGGAGCAAGGTTGCGTGCGTTATGGCACGTTTATAGAGAAGCCACAGGGTTTTACCTTTTTTTTTGTGAAGAGAAACCCCAAATCCTTCAAATAGATTGAACCATAAAACACTATCAAAGGTAAAGTAAATTTTGTGTTCAGGGAATATGAATAGAGCTTTTAGCTAATAGGTATAATTACAATGATGTAATATGTCATATATTAAGAAAGCAGAGAGAGCGAAATGTATACTATATGCAAGTAAATCTAAAACACCATGGATATATATGTCTACAGTACTTTCTTTTGGAAGTGGAGGTTCTAATTCTTAACAACATGGATATCAACACAAGGAAGGAATCCCATCCATATCTCTACCCTCAAAACCAGTTAACAAACAGGAGGGAGTGGGCATTATTAGCAAAAATATCCAAATAAGTAAGCTAGAAGTTACCAAGTACTCATGTATGTTTCTGATAGGTATTTTGGGAGTTTTTTGGGGAGTGGTAGGGTGTTAGGTCTTTCTTTTACTGATTCATTTAGAAAAGAAATATTTATTGAATATCTCCTTTGTGCTAAATTCTGAGAATTTAGCAGTAAACAAAAACAAAGTTCCTCAACTCTAAGAGCTTGTGATCTAGATGTTGACCTGTTCCTTGGCTACACCATTACCTGTCTGTAAATTGGCTAAGAGAACTTCATGATTCCATCAGGTTGTTATAAATAGCCAAAGTATAGGGGAACAGTGGATGGGAGGAGAGGGGAAGGGAGAAGATGGCGATGAAGGAATAACCAACAACAGAAAGGAGGGCAACATTGAAGGTGAAACAATCTGGACTCCAGTCTCCACCCTGCCCTGCCTACAGATGTTTATGAGCTCAAGTGTATTATTTTTTTGTTATAACCATGCTTCCCTCATCATCAGGCCAACATCTACTTCTCAGGGCTATAGTGAGGATCGCAAAAGTAGTGAGTAAAAACATTTTGGTATCTATTAAGTATTTAAAAATGAAAGAGATTATGTATCATCATCATCTTTGTTGTTTTGGCTGAACATATCATAGGATATAGAGATAGTTGCATGTAATTTTGAAATATAAGAATGTTTTCCTATTTGTTTTAAGACAAGAGAAAAGCATAGATTAGTAGGTATAATCTTGGCAATCATGGGACTATTGGTACTATCATAGATGAAAAATTGAGGGGAAAGGTCAGTTTTAATCTAAAATACTAATTTTCAATGAGTGCTGAAATTTTCAGGGAAATTTGGGATATCACTTACTATGTCCTCTAATCCAAAATTTGCCAATATAAGGCTTTCTTGCAAGTGTTATGTGGGAAGGAAATAATAGTTTCATTAAAGTTTTGATTTTTTTTTCTAATTATGTGTGAAAACCATAGTGGCGACTTTATTTACATATTTTATATAACCTGAATACATTTTTAATAATTATATCAAAATAGCAAAATGTAATTGACAGTCCAAGGAACAATTGGACAGAGTCTTAAATCAGAGACAAGGTCTTGAGTCTTTGTTTTGCAACCTACTGAGCTGTGTTACCTTAAACAAGTTACTTCATACTTTTACATACCTTCATATCTCTATTTCCAAAATGTAGTATCACAACTGCTTCTCAGAGCAGCTGGGAAAGCTTCATCATAGTCAGCCTTGAGTAAATGGCAATTGTTAATATTTTGTTATTTGTATGTTGACAATAACAACAGTAATTACATTTGCCTTGGTCAGTGGATACACTGTCCTTTGGTTTATTCCTAAAGACAGTTTCCAGACAGATACCAACCATGATGGGAACTTCACCTATCACCAATGATGTTATCTAGCCCAACTCATGAAACCTGTTTGCAATTGGTTCTATATAATTTATGAAAAACAGAATTTTTCTAAAACCTACTAAAATACTGTGCTCAAGGTGCTATTTGAAACAAATTACACTATTATTTGAAGTTACCTGGAAATTCTTAATACATAAGTGTCAGAAAGTATAACTTAATAATACAATGCAAAATCGCTGTAATGAAATTTCAGTCAACAATAAAATGCATGTAAAATGCTAATCCCTTAAGATAACACTGCTTTTTACTATAACTTTTAATGTTTAGATACACAAAATACTACTGTGCTTCAGTTGCCTGCAGTATTCAGTATTACAGATGCTA
Organism: Loris lydekkerianus; assembly: GCA_963574355.1. Taxonomy (NCBI): domain Eukaryota; kingdom Metazoa; phylum Chordata; class Mammalia; order Primates; family Lorisidae; genus Loris; species Loris lydekkerianus. The sequence continues at coordinate 18,714 of CAUYPK010001802.1, read as the reverse complement.
TTCTCATTTGCAGCCTAGGAGAAGAGGCTCTGCCATATAACCTGGGTGTGTAGTGAGCTATACTGTCTACGTTTGGTGATCGATGAATACCACTGGGTCTGTGTGAATTAAATTTTAAGGACACAACAGGATACCAGGACCATGATATATATTCAATAAATCATTACAATCATTATTTTTATTTTCGTAGTGGCAAAGAAAGACACATGTAGTCAGCGGTCCATTTTGCCTAGGCCTCTTTGAGATTTGGGAACAGCACAACAAGGAGACCCAGGCAATGTATTACACAACCCTGGTGAACTGGCCTTAAGTAATTGTTCTCCCCAGCAGCAATACCGGCATAAATGCTTGCCACTGTCCATGACTGAGGTTGGAATACTATCAGAGACAAGTCTGGAGGAAGTGGTTAGCTCCTTCTGGCTAAACAGAAGAGGGTTCTGTTATTAGTTTTTGCAGTTACTTGGATGATCCCTTTTATTTACTTGGTGATGAGTTAAACTGTATAGAGGGCTTTGCTCTGCATTTAATCTACTAATTTCCACTATTAATATTTTGCTACTGAAAAATAATAAGCCAGAAAGAACATATCATTTTGTCCCATTTGAGTAATAATTATTCACTGGAAATAGGAGATGTGTTAGAAATAATAGCAAGTGAAATAGTCTACTTTTTCTTTTTTGCATAATTTTGCTTATGATAAATTTACTATTCCCCCCCCCCCCCCAAGCCCCTCTAAATGTGGGAACATCAGAAAGTGAAAATATATAAACCCACTTACAAACTAGTGTGCATGTGTTACTGGACCAAGAGGGTCTGGGATAGGTCCACCAAACTTTGTCACAAGGCTGGGACTCTGGAGAACGGTGAGCATAGCCTCTCCAAGACTGTTCTGATCTTCCATTTCCAACATCACAGTTTTATGCATTTAAGGTCAAAGTGAAGACCATGTTAACCCTTATCTGAAACAATAATCGGCAGAACCCATGACCCGCAGTAAGCAATAATTAATATAACTTCTGAGCCCAAACAACATTCTAATTCAAAAGTTAACCTCTTAAATCAATCCACCTAATGACTGAAGATAGGGATCTTCAAGGTGGCAGCTGAATTCATAAAACAGTAAGAATAGGAGCCGGGGTGCAGGTCAGGCAGAACTTACACAGACCAGACCAGAGGCGTCATGTCTGCCCCAGCCTGACAGACTCCATCTTATTCTCACTATATGTGATTTCGTCTACATTCAGGGCAGTTAAAAATCACGCCAGGAAAGAATACGCTATCATGATAGAAAGACATTGCTTCTATTATACATCAAATTCGTATCTTGTTCCTAGAGAACTTTGATTGTTTAGAGGAGCAACAAATCCTCCACTAACGCTTGCCTAGTTACACACTTTTTAGTAGGAAGAAAAACCGCAATGGTCTGACTTGGACACACAATGGCAGAACTCCCCAGAAGCACGTTTGCCACGCAGGGTCTGGCCTTCCAGACGCCTCCCCGCCCTTCACTTTGGGCTCCTTTCCTCAGGCTCCAGCTATTTAAGGAGCTCATTACTGGCCTCCATCATCACCATAACCACAGATTACAAAGTGGTGACAATAACAGTGACATTAATGAGCCAGATGCCATAATGAACAGTTTGTATCTATCATTTAATGTTCCCAGGAACTGTAAGAGTTGTATGGAGGCTCAGAGAAATGGAGTGACTTGTCCAACGTCACACAACTGGCAGGTGGCAGAAGCAATGCTTATTTTTTTTTTTTTAATTTTCACATATACGTGTTCATTAGGCTTCCACTAATTTTTGCCTTCACAAAATTAAAAAGGCTTAATCTTTAACAAAAATAACAATGTTTCAGATAGGGACCAGAAACAAAAACCTCAGGAAAAACTAATGAAAACAAATACATTCAGAAAAGAAACCAGACAATTGCTGCAACAAAGTATTAAGCAATAATAATAATAGTAATGCAAAGAAAGTAACATTCACATTGTCCAAGTAAGAATATGTCTATTATACTTTGCTTTGACTCTGAGGTTCAGTATGGAGTCATCAATTAACTACTTCTTATAATTTTGTTCCCAAAGTATCAAAGAATAGACAACTAATATTTACAAATGAAGATAAAAGATAATTTCAAAAAATAGATCATGCCGAATCCAAAAATCATTCTACTTAATCTGGATACACCTGATATTAAAATTAGAAAAAATATTATAAAGAGGAAATTACAAACATAATTCACTTATAAATGAGGATGCAGTATCCTGTATCCTAAACAACATATTAATAAGTTGAAGTAAAAATTAAGGGGGAAGGGGCAAACAGACAGAAGCAATGTTTAAATCCACATTCTCTGGTTAAAAATCCTGTACTCTCAGGAATCAACCCTGAATTCCACTGTTTTTATTTAAGTAAGTGGGGTCCCCCAGTATAAGTTGGAAATGATTCCTCAGCAATTTCTGTTTTCTGGTTGTTAACTTTTTCCACTCTTCATTTCTTTGTTTATTTTTTTTCTTTTCTTTTTTTTTTTTTTTTTTTTTTGGTGCAGTTTTTGGTCAGGGCTGGGTTTGAACCCTCCCCCTCTGGCATATGGGGCCAGCGCCCTATTCCTTTGAGCCACAGGTGCCACCCTATTTCTTTCTTCTAGACTCCAATTCCTGCTCTTACAAACACAGAGCAAAACCAACATTTGTCTTGCATCTTTATTTTTTTAGGTAAAAAGAATTGATTTTTGTCACAACTGAATATGACCTGATAGCTACATGAGAAATTTGATTCAGAAATGTTTTAAGTATCTTGGCAAACAACACCTGAACAATCCAGTAGGGTGAGAAGGACAGAGTTTAATCAGCTTTTTGTTAGGATGAAGTTTTTCTTGTTAGGTTAAAGTGACGTTCAGCTGCCTTCTCCCCAACCACACTGCGGACTGTTCAAATACACATTTTTTTTCTCAGAATATTATTAATTTTTTATTTTATATCTGTAGGAAACATACAACATAACAAAAGCAATCTGAAATTATCTGTTACTTTATAACTAATAGTTTATGAATCAAGTCAAACTATTTTCCAAGCTGCCTTTTGATTGTCATTGTAAAAGCCTATGTAATGTCCACTAAGAGGAAAAACAAATCAGAAATTTTTGTTTCCAGACTGTATTGAAATAATGCATTTTTTGATGACCGATCATAAGTTTTGTCCTAAAGAATGGGTGAAAATAGGAACACAAGTTTTAAAAATAATAATGGTTAATGAGAAGTCAGTAGTAGAACTGGCTGTATAAAAAATATTATAAAGCTACACTAATTAAAAAGCATGGTATAATCCCAAAGCCAGGCAGAGGATTGGGTGGGATAGAATGACTCAGACTATCACCTATCAATGGGAAAGGAAAGAATTATTCAACAAATCATACTGAGATTACTGTTTTGAAAATAATTGTAATGAATGACAACATAGTATGTGTCTTAAATTTAAGAGAATGGATTTTGTATTCCAGCACATTTGAATTAAAATATAAGCTCTATCATTTACTTACTTAGGGAGGTCAATTTTTCTAACCTTCGATTGCCTTCAAACTCTTTATGTTCAATCTCCTTAAAATGGAGATGAGACCTACTTCCTAGGCTTATGATGATTATTAACTAATATTTGTAAACATAGCTGGGATGTTTTTCATGAGAAAATGAACTTGAGGGCCGTATATGAAGTAAGTATAAGTATCTAGATCTCAATGTGCATTGCTTTAGAACATTGCTTATTTAACCATCAATTTTCGTAGAAACCATAGCCTAGTCACCCATGTTCTGATAAGCGTGTTGAGCTGCTCTGTATTAGTAGGGTGGTAGTTATGTGGTGTTATTTAGAATTTCACTTTGGATTACGATATTGTTTTGCAATATGGAAAGCTAAGGTTAACCATTTGTAACTGAATTTTATGTTCTATTTATTAATATGTAAAAGTTTAAAGTTGAAATGTTTACAACATATTAAGAGTTATAATCAATTGATTCCTTTCTCATACCTTTGAAAGTATTATCTTTTAAATATAGAATAAGAGAGTAGTAAGAGTTTTTAGTGCAGCATAAATTGCATAATTCACCCTATTGGCATATTAGAAGAAGATATGAAATTTTTGCCTATTGATTTAACAGTCTCAGAAATGTAAGAGTTATAATATTTATTTGACTATTATATTTTAGAGATAGGGTCTCACTCTGTCACTTAAGCTGGAGTGTGTCACTTAGCCCTCACACTCCTGGGCTCCAGTGATCTTCTCATCCCAGCCTTCCAAGTGCCTAGGACTACAGTCATCTACTATCACTCTTGGATCATTTTTTAAATATTTTGTAGAGATGAGGTCACCGTGCTGTGCAGCCAGGCCTCAAATTTCTGGCCTGAAGCAATGCTTCTGCCTCTGCCTTCCAGCGTTCTGGGATGCAGGCATGAGTTGTGTCCAGCCGAGAGATATAATGACATAAAAATGAAAAATACGTTTGTTCAAAAAGTGCTAACAGATCATAAACTTACGCACAACCCCACCTAATGCAGCACCTTGCATATGGGAGAAAAAGATAACATAATGTTTGAAAGAACAGGTTGCTATAAAAAGACAGATTCCTGAAGCATAGAAAATCCAGCTGTCTTATTTTCTTGCAGTAGTTTGCTATCAAGATGTGCGTCCACAGGGCTTCCTATGGTGCAGAGCTCAGTTCCCTTAACCAAGTTTGTATCCAGCACCTATGGAGGGTGGCTAGGGGCAGTGAGCGGAAGGACATAGGAGGATACAAGTCCTCTCTTGAGACATTCCCAGTCCTACAGGCATCAACCGTAGTACATTTCACTACAGACTCAATCCTCCTGAAACAACGTCAATTTTCCCTAAAGCATTTAATGGTATTTTGTGTCAAGACTCAATATTTAGAATTTACTTTCAAGGTGAGATGAGAAGATTTCAATTTACTAAGAAAAAAGGTGGAGTGATAAGTAATCCACAATTCTTTATTCCCTACATGAATTTTCACAGCTTTATTATTATTTTTTTTTCTCAGTTTTCACTATCCTCACATCTCCAGCAACGATGGAAGAGATCATTTGTCTAGGCAAAGTTCTATTTTAGAATTCTAAGAGTCTGAGCTAAATAAATTTAATCTTAGTATATGAAGGAAATGAAATTGTCATTTCTTAGTAGTTTTGAAATGTACCATTGCATTATTGTACACAGTTATGAGTTAATAAAAAACAATCGTCATTTCTCTGATTTCTCTGATTGCTCACTTCCTTTTTTCTTGCTGTAAAAGTTACCACTCATTGTGAATACCTGCTGCTTGTTTCAATTTCAAGAAAGACTTGGAGCAACAATCATAATGTAACTAGCTTTCCTAAATGTAAACAGACATATAATTAAGGGCATATAAAAGTTTGTGCTGTTAATTTGTTATTCCAGGTGAGATACTTCAAATTAAAGTAATAACATGAGTCAGTTCAAAGACTCATTCTTATAAATTCAAAACACAGAGTCATTAAAACAAAATCTAGAACATTTTTAAAAAGAGAAAGCCAGATCCTTTTTCTAGACCTGTTTTTCTGTGCTTACGTCTCCTTTTTCCTTCCCTCATCCCTTGTGGGTTTCCCTTCTTGCCAAAGGCATCCGTATAGGAGGTACACTGAGAATTTTAAGGAGAATTAGATAATTTCCCTGCATGCTTGCATTTTGTTTTATTTGGAAGTGCTATAGAAATAAGAATTAAGAAGACATTATAAGCCTCCAATTCCCATTCCCTGCAACATATCAACTCCGCATTATTTCTGTGTTTCATTCTGGTTTCTTATAGGTTTTATTTGTTAACTTCCTGGTTCCATTTGACACATTTTTCTTGTTGCTTCTTAGCAATGAGTCTCATGTATAGATTTTAAGAAAGCAAACTGTAAGGTTTTTCCTCAATGTATTGCCTTATAGTAGAACTAAACAGTGACAGATGGATGGCTTTATTAAGGGAACCAGATTCTGATTTACATTTCCATGAAAACACTTAAGAGTAGTATTCTAAACTTGGATCCAAAGCAATTATAATTGTAATAAAAATTATAATTATTTTTAAAGTTTTCTTTAGAACATGAGAAAAAATATAACTGCTCTAGATGTAAAAGTCCATCTTTGCATGAACAGCACTTGAGCATTCTGATCTGGGTTTGCTTAATATTTAATAGCACTTTGTTAAAACCGTTGATTTCTTTTATAAGGTCATGTATAGTTTTTGAGTTAATTAGACTTGGGTTAGATTGCTAACCCTACCTTCCATAAACTTGGGACACTGGCGCATTGGTTTCCTATGGGTAACTATAATAAAGTATCACAAGCAACAAAAATTTCTTCTCTCATAGTTCTGAGGGCCAAGAAGTCCAAAATACATGGTATAGGTGTCAGCAGGGCCATGCTCCCCAAGAAGGATCTAAGGGAATCTTTCTTTACCTCTTCTTAATTTCTGGTGGTTGCCAAGTTCTCCTTGGCCTTCTTTGCATTCATTCCACTAAGCTTTCTTTTTTTGGTTGTAGGTTTTGGCTAGGGCCAGGTTTGAACCTGCCACCTCTGGTATATGGGGCTGGTGCCCTACTCCTGGAGCCACAGGGGCTGCCCTCTTTGCATTAATTCCAAAAGGCCAATGTGATATTATTGTTTAGTTTCTCTAAGGATGTTAATGTATGTTTTAAGTCATATAGCACTTAGAAATCCCTCATACCTTATAAAACATAGCAGATTGCAGGAATAAGGAAATAAATGAGAATGGCCATGTAGAACAGAAAAGCTGGACTTCATATCAGAGATCCATGTTGCAAAGTAAGGGAGTAACAGCTTTTCTACTCCTCCTCCATCTTTTCTGCTTGATTTTGGTTCCATCAGGACATGGGTCTTACTGCGAGGGACTGTGGGTCCATTCTCATCAGCCCCCCTCACTTGACGGTCACATTCTCCCCTGCACCAGGCATCTCTCAACTTTCTCTGAAAGGCATTCTTCTCTTTCTTTTACTTTCAAAGGCTTTTATCTTTAAGTATTGTGATCCAGAAAAGAAAAGAAAAATTTCTAAGTCTCCTTATTTAACTTTTGCCTCTGAAACAGTCTCTAGTCCATCATCATCTTATGACCTCAGAGCAGTCAGGGGATTCTCCCAAATCTATGGTGTGAGAGCAGAGCCAAACAGTGACAGACAGGTGGCTTTTTGGAATAACTAGCTGCCAAGTTGTCTTTCAAGGAAAGTGTTTCATATAGTATCCTGAATTTAGGCTCAAAGTATACAAACAGTTTTATTTTAAAAAATGGAGGTGAAACATAATTTGGAGAATGAAGTCTCTAAAATTCAATCTGAATTGGCATTCTGGCATGGAGGAATCAAATGATAGATAATTACATTCCCCTTTTAGTTAGTCCTGTTGAAACAGCCATGAAATAGCTGTGATATTGCTTCATCCAACATGAGAAGGAAATCAGCACTTTGTTTATATTTTATCCCCGTGACAACACACACAAGTAATCCCAAGGTAAATGTTTTGAGATTGAAGTTTTATTTGCCTATTTCTACACTTTTGGCTTTTAGATTTGATTGAAACTGTAGAAGAAATCCTTCCAGAGCTCCCCAGAGACGTCAGTGTTTGGGGGATGAAAGACTCTGTTCCACAAGGCATAATTTCCCTCAAAGGAAAACTGAGCACTTCATCTGACAAGCCTGTTCCACGCTGCCACCACCTTGTCTCAAACCTCAAGACTACCTGTCTTTATATTTTTACCTCTGGAACAACAGGTATGACCCAATTCTTTGTAAGGCTTAAAAAAGATGCAACAAATTTGCAAAGCAACAGTACTGGGTAACTTTCTGCCACGTATAGTGTCCAACCATCTGAAAAATCATGTGTGCAAGAACACATTAGGTCCTCAGACCCTAAAAGTTTCAAGCATGGATGAAAAAGCTCACTTTCTTTTTTTTTTTTTTTCAGTTTAACTTGAAAAGTCGTCATGTTCATTTGGCCTTTGTCTCATTTGAGATTTTGTTGAAATTTGGTAGTACAAAGGGCACTGGGACATCTGAACATCTTGATTCATCCCCACTGTTGGGCATGGATGTCTACCCACCTTTCTAAATCAAGATCTCTGCTAGCGTCTCTGATTCTCGGATTTCTGATATCTAAAATGAAGAACTTCATTTAACTAGTTCCTAGCTGTTCCCCTGGATTTAGAAGTCTATGAATCCACTTGAAAACAATTCTCTATATTCCTGTGTAAAATGTCAAATCCTAAGCATGAACTAGTTACGACTGAAATTTAAGCACGTGTATTTGCATTTCTGATTTTCCTTAGGGTAATTGGATTAAGTAGCCCTCAAAGGCATGGCAGGTTTGGAAGAAGATATAAAATATAATCAAGTAACTGAATTTTCTATTTTTAAGGCAAACAACAATAGCAATTACAAAAGAAAAATAACGAAATTGTTTGAGATTTCAAAAGAAATGTTAAACATAACTGATTCCTGGGCAAAATTGAATAGTATTAATGGTAGGGTAAATAGGCTTTTCTAATTAGTTTGAAGATGATTGGGATTTGATTCAGACATGTTAAAAATATTCTGTTGCTATAATTTCTTGTGCATAGGTAGTGTTATAAGCAACTATTCTTACACAGTACATTTTTTTCTTTTTCAAGTATTTGGTACCTAATAATGATCTCTTATAGATTGTATAATAGAATACATTTTGTATACTATGACTAGAACAGCTTTGATAAATGAACTGGAAAAGGCTGATATGTGGGGGAAGAGCCTGTGGCTCAAAGGAGTAGGATGCCAGCCCCATATGCTGAAGGTGGTGGGTTCAAACCTAGCCCTGGCCAAAACTGAAAAAAAATAATGCTGGTATGTGGATGACTGCTCTGTCCAGACCACACAGCTTCTCCCTGAGATTCTCGTTCCCTCATCAAACCGGTCTAGAAGATTGAATATTAGGCAGATGGAATACATAACGATGAGTTTCAAAGAGGAGAGAACAAACAAATGAGAAAGAAGAAGGGAATGAGCAAAAAGAACAGGAGAAAAAAAAAAAAAAAAGGGAAAGAGAAGAAGATGTACAAGTTATTTTTTTTCAAATTTAAAAAGTGCCTAGAACTGCAAGACATGAGTTTCAGACTGAAAAGGCCAACACAGTTTTTGGAAAAATGGGTAAATAAGAATAATCCTAGAACAAACCATCATGATGTCATATACCATTAAAAGAGTTCAAAAATTTCAAAAAAGAAAACAACGAAAATACTAGGTTGCATACAGAAATTAAGAAGTGAGAAAGAAAAAATGTCTATTATGTATAATGAAACTCAGAATATTATAGAGTATTGTCTTCAAAATCCATCATAAAAATAATTTTTCACCTAGAATATTATGCAAACTATAATTTAAGTGCAAGGGTAGAAAAAATAGTTTCAGATGTGTGAGGACTTACCTGAAAGTATAAAACTTACCTTCCAAATTCTCTTTATCAGACGGCTGGTGAAAGAAAATGTGAGCTGCTGCTATAACTAACTTCTACAATCTTAGACCTACCTAGAAAGACCAAACCATACAATGATGTAGAATTCGAGATGCAGCGCTACTTAGTAACCTATTAAAGGAGTATTGCTAATGCCATCATGGTCGCTTTTACAAAGCATAAGGAAAACGTTGAAGTATTTTGTGTCGATTGCTGGTGTAGTTGATACCAGCATAGCCTTTCTTTCTATTACACACACACACACACACACACACACACACACACACACGTATTTCCTGTTCTTTTTGTCCCTACCAGGTCTACCAAAAGCTGCTGTGATTACTCAACTACAGGCTATAAAGAGCTCTGCTGGACTGTGGGCTTTTGGTTGTACTGCCGATGACATTGTTTATACAACCCTTCCTCTGTATCATAGTGCTGGAGCTCTTGTGGGAATTGGTGGCTGTGTTGAGTTAGGTAAGTTTTTGTTTTCTTTTCTTTTAATAAGTTTCAAAATAGTTAATAATTTGAACAAGTGTTCATTGAAGGTTGATACTCTCAGCAGACGTCAGAGTGATCGCATGTGTATCATGTAATTATAACACAATATTTATCAAAAGGACATAATATCATGGTGTACTCAGAGTACTTTTGAAACCTAATGAGCATTTATCCCAGGATGTGGCCATGTGGTGGGGAGCTGGCTATTGACTGGGCCTCTCCCCCCGTGGTTGCTCATCTTCAAATCATCTAGTCCAAATTCCTTCTATGGCAGCAAGAGTGTTCCAGGGGAGTGCATGTGGACATCGCATAAGTCTGAAGGCCTCATTTTGGAAGGCACATAAATGATTTCACCAGCATTCCATTCATCAAAGCAAGTCACAGGCTAGTCCAGATGCAAGATTCCAGGAATGGGGAAAGAGAGCTTGCATTTTGAAAGGAGGGAGAGTAAATCTACACTGTAAATGTGAATGCTTAGAAGGAATTGTTGAGGCCATCTTTGCAAACTGTCTACCCTAGACATTCAATAAGACTGTAGAGCTTGTGACTCAGTAGATTCTATTCATAATCATGAGAGATTATATGCCAGTTACTATACCTAATATATATATAAATAGAGATCATATGCTTCTACTTGGATATGTCTAAAATATTTTAAAGTAATTTTTAAGAATATGATCAATTTCTACCATAAATAAAGATGACAGTCAAGACAGTAAAAGTTCCTGTGGACAGACATTGTTGTCAAAATTGTGTTGTTAAAATTAGGTTCTGTGGCTACAGGTGAACATTTTTGTTGATGCTGTCATACTAACTCTACCTTGGTAACTCCTGGCTTTAAGATGTGTTGAGATTGCCTTGAAATTTCAAAAATAAATAATACATACATATTCAAGGTCAAAAGAAGTGAATATTCTTGGTCTCTATGAAGAAGGCCCACAAGTCCCAGTGATCATGTTCTGGTCTGTGGTCCTTAACTATGGTCATATTTTAACATTTGTAACTCTCCTGCTTCTTTCGACTATTGCTTTCATCTTGTGTATTGCAATAAACACATTCTCAGTCAAAATATAGGATTACAACATGAATATTTTTAGAAGAGTTATTGAAAAGTAAGATCACTTGTTTTAAATGCATTTGATGTCAATGATCAGTGATAAAGTAAAACAGCCTTGAAAGTGAGCAAATATATTCCAGACAGAGTAACATCATTTGTGTTTCATGATAATTTTGCCCTTGAATTTTTTTCCCCCAAGGTCTGTTTTTGTCTTTTCTTATAGGGGCCACTTGTGTGTTAAGGAAGAAATTCTCAGCAAGCCAATTCTGGAGCGATTGTAAGAAGTATAATGTGACCGTGTTTCAGTATATTGGAGAACTTTGTCGCTACCTTTGCAAACAGCCTAAGGTAAGGTCGATTATCATCAGAGAAAAAAGTATTTCAGAAAGAATAAGTATTGAGAGAGAAAACATACATTTTATTTCTTTGTTTATAACTTCACCTTCCTCCAGAACACAATTTAGCTGGCTGACAAAGATGCATGTAATAGTTTAACATAAAATAGTATAAAACAAGGCATGGAAAATGAAAAGCAAGAATGATCCAGGAATGGACCAATGTGGTTTGTATTGTAGAAGGAGAGGACAGATAGACCCTTAATCCAATCCACTTTGATTTCAGGCTAATTAAAGTTTCTATAGAACTACCATGCTGCCAGATTATGAAATTAGATGCATGATAGGTTGACTGAGAGCAATTATTGCAAGGTTAAAGTAGTGTTTCAAAATGCTGTTCTTAAAAAAAGATGAAAAAACTAATGACACTGATTATACAGGTTTTTTTTTTTTTTGAATATAAGTTATTACATTAGGATATTTTTTGTTTGGTCTTACTTTAAGTTATTAAAAAATGTGCTTTCATTTGTACTTATCTCTGCTCCTAAAGCAGCCATTCCACATTCTTTTGATCGACTACCATCATCTGAAAAATAAGTAAGTAGAGAGATTTTCCACAGCCTGGAGTTATTGATTTGTTTGCTTTTTTTACACTCAGAAGTTATTTTCCCTTTCCTAGAATCATTTATCTCTCTAAATTCTTATTTTTTTAACTTTACGATTTCCTAAAAATTCTTGAGGCTACAAATAAGTGACTCTTTTCTAATCAAATCCACACCAGGCCCTTCAAGAGTGGTGACAGGGCACTACCTCTCCGTGTGGAGTGAGGCAGCATAACCTTCACCTCTGAGACCCACCTTTCCAAGACTAAGGGGAACTCTCTCACCACCTTTGTCATCATTGCACTTGTAAAGGCATAGATGGTGGTCTGGGATAGCTTCTATTAGTCTCTCAGGCTAAAATATGGACACATAATTCTTTTATTAATTACGCACAGCACTGCTGAGACTAGGCCAGAGGCATTTAAATAACACCTATGAAAGGTATGGACTTCCATAGCAAAGATGGACACAGAAAAGACTGTGAAATTAGATGATATGATTTATAAATTGCTTTCTTTTTTTTTTTCTTTTTTTGAGCTTGGAGTTCACCACATTTATCTTATTTAAATAACTCTGCCTATGCAGTCAACAGCTGTATCTAGGGATATGTCTAGGAATAGGATCATATATGTCCCTCACTCATTTGTTCAATTAAGAATGTTAAGTTAGATATACAGGATTATACAGGACAAATCAGATTGCTTTTATAATAGAAGTTACACTCATGGGGGCAAGGGGAGAAAATAAACCAGCAAACACATGAGGAAAAGCAATTACAGACAATTACAAGTGTTATGAAGAAATACAACAGGAGGAAGTGATGGGGAATGATAGAAAGTGGGAGTGGAGCATTGCAAGTTAGATTGGGTGGTCAGGGGAGACTTCATGGAAATGGTCACCTATGAGCTGAGGACCTGATAGCACAAGTGGGATCCAGGCACAAGAAAGCTGGGGGATTGTGGTCATGACAGAAGAAATGGGAAAGGAAGAGGCCCACACAGGATGCATCTGAAATGTTTGAAGAGAAGGCAAGTATGGTTAGGCCACCCATTGACTAAATCTTATAGAACCAGGATCTCTCTAGAGTTGGAAGACAATTTGGTGCTACATAATATTCCCATTGGAGAATTTGACAAAAAAATGAAGGAAGAACTGGACTAAGAAAAATAAGTACTTTGGGACCTATTTTGAAGGAAAACCACAAAGACTTGTTAGATTAGGGATAATGAGTGAATGAGAGGGAAGAATCAAGGATGAGTCCCAGGTTTGTTATATTTATATTCATTCTATAAATGAAAAACGGGGATAGGGGCTGTTCAAGAAAGCAGGGTAGCTGGCCCAAGATCACAAAGCTCATGAGACACAGTTGTTGTGTAGGCTTGAACTTCACACTTCCCAACTCTAAGCCACAAAGAAACTAACGAATTGCTCTGTGTCATGTGGCGAATTCATGGAAAAGCTAGAATTAAATCCTTCATCTTTTCATATAAATTTCTCATGGTTTTTGTCCCATTGGCAATAAATAATCTAAAATTAAAATTTCTAATAGTTTATCATTTGCTGAAGATTCTAGTCTTTCCTGGAAAGCCCTCATTAGAGAACAAAGATTGGCCAATTATGACCCTAACTGTGTGCATCCATAGCAAGGAAGTGAAGGATAGACAATATAAGGAGTACACAATATGAAAAAACTAGCAAATAATCAAATAAATAATGCTGGTTATAAATTTTTCTATATGTTAAATCACTTTTGAGCATGGAAAAACCTTACTAACATACTTCATCTATGATAACGAGATATAACTCCAAAGGAAGACAGGCAAAATACTTTCAGGGTTTCTGATTTTATATTTTTATTTGTAGTTATTTTTGTGACAAAATACTATAACATTGTTAACATTTTATTATTACCGTATATACTCGAGTATATACGGTATTTAAATTTTACTATAAAATAATCATATCTATTTAAAGGGACTTTAACAAACTGTGTTGTATGATTTTTATCAAAGAACTATTTTTCAGTAGCCACAAAAAATAATTTTGAATGACATTCCTGGAAATATTTCCTAATTATTTAGGCATAAGCCTTATAATGGCTTGTTAAGCTGATGGCTGTTATCTGTGAAGGTAGTGCCTGCCCAAATGCAGTCTTAGGAGGCTACATAACACAGACTTTTACCCACAGCTGGAGCCTGTGCAGTCTCAGCCTTGCAGGCCCTTCCTCTTAAAAACTCCCCAATCCTTTCTTAAAAGAGGCCCCTACACTCTCCCCCACCGTTCCTTTCCTGCTTCCCTACAAGAAAGTCCTCCTTGTTTATGGCTATTTTAGTACTCCAAGATAGTCTGGCATCCTGTTTGCTTTTTGTGTCACATTCTACCCTTTCTGTAATACCTGTTTAACTTGCTGCCTGCATTGTTTCACTGTATAATATTTGAGTGTCTTTGAACAAAGCAAAGTGTTGGAATATATTGTTGTTCTTATTATTAATACAAAGGGTGTGTTGCTGTGACATGTGGGCATGTAGAATTATGAGTTAAGTTTTAGGGAAAAAAGGTCTTATGTTAAATAGAATCAAGATGGAAGAATCATAATCCCTAACATATGTTATTTATATTTTAAATGATCCTTTAGGAATTAGGATACAGTTTTGTGCATTACATAGCTGGTTCTGCAGGGCTAAAGGCAAAAAATGACTTTCCCCTTAGTTTTCACAATTTTTTTTTCTGTTCTCCATCTATCAAAAAAGCATTCTCTTACTTCCTAAAAAAGTCAGGTGGATACACAATTACCTGCTTTTAAATAGAATGTCCAGCGTTTGACTTTTTTTTAGTCATATAAAGGGACTATTCAGCCTGGATATATTAGAGATTCTCTAAGTAGGACTGAGCACATGCTCTGGAAGAAAGAGACTTTGTTTCTAGGACGGCATTGTTAGAGGCCTGTGCGTGAGTAAATGAGTCCTTGACTTGATGGGAGGTAACTACAGTTCAACCACCGTCCCACTGGATGGCAGCTCTGCAGACACTGCTGGGGAAATAGCTCCACAGAACCTTTCAAAGAAAGGACCTGAGCCTTGGTTCAAGTTGATTTTACTCATTTATTGCTATCATCACATCGGTTTATGCATGATACTGAAAGCCAGAGCAAAATGTTTATTGAAACCCAAGACCTTGGGATGTCTGTGTTAAAAGCTCTGACCCACTCAGCAAATTCTCTTTTAAATTTTAAAAGGGATTTTAAAGGACTGAATCTCAAATAAGTATTTTCTGTGTATTCTAAAGTGGTTTACTCTCTGTGTGTACAAACATGTAAGCACCTGACAAAACTGAAGTATTCCATATACTTTTTCAGATTAATTGAGTAAAGGGGGAAACTTCCAAATTAGAAACTCATGTTGATAAAACACAGCATGGGTTTTTGAGGCTTTTTAAAGCTGGTTTCTACCTCCTTCTTCCCTCCTCTCCACCTCCTTCGCCACCTCACTCCAACCTTCCACAAATAGGTTGTGAACACCTCCTATGCACCAGGCCTGGGCACAGATAATGCTCGAGGCAATAGGATGCAGCAGAAGACAGAACAGGCAACCCTCAGCCTTCACAGAGCTGACATTTTAGTGGGTTCAAATCATGCCTGTATTTGCTATGTGACCCTGGATCTGAATTTTATTATCTCCATATGCAAAATAGAGAGAATGCATCTCATTGTATTGAGTGATTGCAGTGATTCAATCACTCCCTGCCTTCGGCTGACCCGCTGCCAGCATGGGCTTTGCTCCTGGCCTGCACTCTCTGTATTTGCCCCCCACCCCCTTTTGGTCTCTCTCTACTTTGTTTTTTTGTTTGTGTGTGTCTCTTTGTGCAGCTGTGTCTCTTTCTGTACCTCTGTGTGTACCTCCTGCGGTGTCTTTGTGTAGGCCTCTAGATCCGGTTTGACTTTTTGGGATATCTTTCTATCTCTGTTGTATGCGCATGTCATGCATGTGTGAGAGAGAGAGGAGACAGGAGAGGCTCTGCATGTGCACCTCTGTCTCTGTCTCAGAACGTGGGCCTCTATCTTTGTGTGAATTTGTCTCACTTTTGTGAACAAAAGTTCTCTAGAAAAGAATTTGGAGGGAAGAGACTTTATTCCTGTAAATGGTTGGTAAACTGGGGAAGCACAGCCTTTAGTGTAAAGGGGGGGTTGTGTGTTCCAGAGAACAAAAGGAGGGTTTGGATTTTATAAGAAAAATGACTCCCCCCGCCCCCAGGTCTTTTTTGAGACATTGTCTCACTATGTCCCCCTCGGTAGAGAACCCTGGCGTCACAGTTCACAGCAACCTCAAACTCTTGGGCTTAAGTGATTCTCTTGTCTCAGTCTCCCAAGTTGCTGGGACTCCCAGTTTCCCAGTCATGTGCATTTTTGCAAATGAAGTACTCAGACTTGCTGAGTTCTGATTGGGCAGTGCAGGCCATGCCCTGTTGGTTGCTGAGTTCTGACTGGGCAGTGCAGGCCATGCCCTGTTGGTTGCTGAGTTCTGATTGGGCAGTGCAGGCCATGCCCTGTTGGTTGATTCAGGGGAAGGGAACGGGAGCGATCAGTTGTGAAATTCTCAAAGTCAAGCAGATGTGTGGGTTTTCCAGAAACTGGAAGTATGCAAAGTACTGCATGTGTGACCTCTAGTCAGCATATAGCTATTTGGCTTTTTAAATTTAGGTCCAGTCTTGCGGGATCAGCCCTCTCAGGTTCACACTTTGCATCCTGGTGTGAGTGTACGGAAGTGTTATCTCTGTGTCTCTCTCTGTCTCTCTGTGTCACTACATCTCTGTGAATCTCTATTTCACTCTCTGTTCCTCTCTCTACTACGTTCTCTCCTGTTTCCGCTCCCTCCCTCTCCCCTTCTCTTCTGCTTCCTCCCCACGCCCTCCTCCCTGTTCTCCCCCGCCTCTCCCTCTGGATCTCACTCTGTCTTGTTTCCTCTGTCTCTCTTTCTTTTGCTTCTTTTCCCCTGGAGGTCTCTCTTACTTCCTTTCACTTTCACTCACTCTCTTGCTTCCTGTCTTTGTCTCTCTTCCGTTTTCTCTCTGCCTCCTCGGTTCCGCCTTTTACTGTCACTCACGTAGGTCGGTGGGTTATCCATCCATCCATTCACTCCACTCACATTTCTGCATGCCCGCCTGCAGAAACTGGACAAAATTCTTGGTCCTACTTTTGATAATTTTATTTTCCATATCAATTGAATTATTTTGGATGATTATTTGCTCTTATTAATAAGCTTTTATAGCTATATTAAAACCTATGGAGTGTGGTTTATAAACCACCTTCATATTGGTTTCCAGAGAATGTCACCACATTTCATAAATAATGAAACTTGCTGAAACTCATATCTGAGACTGGAAAAGCATCCAGGAGTTACACCATATAAAAGATTATCCTCTGGTGTTCAAGTAAAATAAATCCTAAGATTTGCAGTGCTATTGTTGTACACAGAAAAATAGCAGTGGAAAATCCAAGTGCTAGTTCCATGGCAGGTAATATCTGACATGTCCCTAGAAAATGGGAACCAGGACAGAACTTCTCTGGGTTATATATCATGGTAGAAAGTAATCTCTAGGTTAAAAGGAACTGCTCTGACCTGGTGAGTCTTTTCTCTGTCTGCAGAATAATTACCTTAAATCCCACTGATGTGGGTCTAATAAAATCAACAAGTGACAGTATTGTTTCAGATGATTCTACAATCTTGGCATCTTTTCTTTTTGTTTTTAATTGAATTTTTTTTAAAATCAAAGTAGCACTTTTATACAGCTGCTAAAATGAAATAGCATTCCCAAGATAAAAAGTATCTCTACATTATCAATATTTGATCTCTAGAGGTAGACACCTTTGATTTTCTTTTTAAATTAATTTTTAATTAAAATATAACTGTATACTTTATGGAATATAATGTGATGATTTGATATACAATGCGGAATGCTTAAATCAAACTGATTAACATAGCCATCACCTCACTTATTTTTTGTGGTAAGACATTTAAAATTTATTCTTAGTTATTTTGAAATATACCCTTACACTGTTCCTCCCCTTCCTCAGCCTTTCCCCCTGCTAGACTCTATTTGTATTTTATCATTCCTATGAGTGTGTATTTATATATTGGTTTCATGATAGTATTGAGTACATTGGACACTTTTATTTCCATTCTTGGGATATCTTACTAAGAAGAGTGTGTTCTATGCACATAAATTAGGTCAAATTGGTTAGTTTTCTTTAAATTTCTATGTTCTAATGATTTTTCTTCTGTTTATTCTTGCAGTACTAAGAGAGATAAGTTAAAAAGACATTTGTCCATACTTCTATCAATTTCCATTTATATCTTTGGACTGTGTTATTCAGTGAAAAGAAGTTTTGAGCTGCTACCCTTATGTTGAATTTATTCTATTATTATTAGTAAATTTTTTATAGTTTTAGTCAATATTTTATTTTGTATTAAATTATAAAGAGGTAGATCATGTATACATTAATGCATTTATGGGGTACCATGTGCTGATTCCATATACAACTTGGAATGCTTACATTGTACTGGTTAATATATCCCTCACCTGAATGCATTTTGGTATATGTATACAATGGAATAATATGCAGCCTTAAAAAAGATGAAGACTTTGCCTCTTTTATGTTTATATGGATGGAGCTGGAACATATCCTATTTAGTAAAGTATCTCAAGAATGG
>CAUYPK010001798.1:0-19835 GCA_963574355.1 Loris lydekkerianus | reverse complement strand
TGTTAACAACATATTGTCAGAGGTCTATATATGCTCTGTCCTGAGGAAAAGACACAGTCATTACTTCATACTGAGTAAACTGAGTGAATGCTTGAAGATATTCTTCCATTAACTCTGTTCCCCTGTGGCTACTTTCTTCTTAATGATTTTGTTTAGACACCTGCCCAGAGATTAGTCAGTGTCTAGAAGAAGATGTTTACTGCAAAAGTGATTGTGTTGATGTGCTAATAGAATATTTTCTTTTGAGTTGATTTTAGGTAGGTAAAATGAAATAATGGTGAAACTAACAGATAATAGATTAAGTGTGTGCATGACTAGAAAGGTATAAAATCAACCCCCTAAATAAAGAACTTTGCTATAGGTTATCCCATTTTGTGTAGTCTGTTTCTTGACCTAATAATTACAGGAGCAAGTTCACACCCATGGCAAAGCTGCTGTTCATTCACGTTTCTGGTCATGCAAAAGGTTTTATTTATTATAGATCCATGTAAAATATAAAATCTATGTCATTTTAAGTACATATTTCAATGCATTTGTTCATTTCATTCTTTGTGGTCATAAATGATTTAATCCAAAGTTTTGCTATCAAAACCAATAATGTAACCAACATTTGTTTCCTTTTTGGTTTAAACAACAGACATTTATTTCTCACAGTTTTGGAGACTGAGAAGTCTAACACCAAAGTGTCAGCTACTTAAGTCCCCAGCAAAGGTCCTATTCCTGACTTATAGACAGTTACCTTCTTGCTGTGTCCTCATATGATAAAAAGAACTCGGTCTCTTTTTCTGTTCTTGTAAGGATACTTATTGCATCATAGGAGCCCTGAGCCTCATGAACTTATGTAAATCTGATTATTTCTCAAAAAGCCCACCCCTAAATACTATCCATTGGGGGGTTAAGAGCTTCAAAATATAAATTTGGGGAGGGGGCACAAAACTTCTGTCCATAACAATTGACGAAGAGTGAGTGAAAGGGACATCCTAACAAGGATAACACAAAGACAAGGTGTACTGATTGATTTTTACTTTTCAACATTCATCTCAAACTTAATGGCTTACAACATATTTCATCATATTTCTTGTTTCTAAGGGTTAACTGGGGATTGGTTGTCTGTTCCTCTACTGGTCTTGCTTGCTTGCTTTCTTGCAGTTGTAATCAGTTAGCAGCCAGGGCTGCCATTTGGCTGAATGTCTAGGCTTTAGGTGCCAAGAGGCCATCTGGCCTCCCTCCAGCTGATGGCTTTCCCTCCAAAACCTCTCTATGTGGCCTGGTTCCTCAGCAGGGGAAATCAGACTTCCTCCATGGTAACTCAAGACATGTCTAGGGGTGTAGGGCATTCTTAACTCCTGGCCTCAGAAATTCAGAAACATCACTTCTTCCAAATTCTGTTGGTCAAAGAATCATAGACCACACCCAAATTAGTTGGCAGAAAATGTACAAATATAGGAGCGTAGTTTTAATGATTAGAATGTCACTAGGAAAAGAAGATAAGGTACCAGGGAAAACTTTTTTCAGTTTTATGTAGCATATGTCTTTTCCTAAATGTCTACTTATCACATTTCATATTTATAATATTTTTTCATATGGAAGTTTTCATTTTAACATTATGAGTTATTTTTCTTTTATGTTTAATTCTACATTTTTTTTTTTTTCATTTTTGGAGATTTCTTCATCATTGAGGTCCATAGCAAGTCTCTGTATTAGAAATGCAGCTTAAATGTATTTTCTCCCACTGTTTGAGGGTTTTATAGTTAGAAGATTTCAGAGCTAATGAGCCTATAGAATTTTTGTTTACAAAAAGTCTCAGAATTTAACTTATAATAATCTTCATTATAAATTATCCTGAAGTGTAAAGGAAAATGTGAAGGTTTTTATTTGAAAGAAAAGAAAGTAAAAATCTATAATTTGACACTATTGTATATATTTTTCACTGTTAGAAAATATAGAAAAATTTATTCCAGTTAAGTATATTTTCTCATCAAAGCTTAGAAACTTTGTTGAATATTACATTTAATTAGCAAATTTTCATTTTTTTTTTTTTTTTGTTTGTTTTTTGAGACAAGAGTCTCACCATGTAGCCCTTGGTAGAGTGCTGAGTCGTCACAGCTCACAGCAACCTTCAACTCTTGGGCTTAAGGGATTCTCTTGCCTCAGACTTCCAAGTAGCTGGAACTACAGGTACCTGCCACAATACCCGGCTATTTTCTTGTCGCAGTTATCATTGTTACTTAGCTGGCACGGGGTTAGGTCGAACCCAATAGCCTCGGCGCATGTGGCTGCCACCATAACCACTGTGCTATACGAACCGAACCACATTTTCATCTTTGAAATATGTTGGTTTTTTTTTTTTTCATACTCTAATAAACTATTATAGTTTCAAGTCAGAATTTGTCCCAAGGCTTAAGTGTTTACTAATTAATAAAATTCTATTTTGAATTTTTTTCTCTAAGATTAACTTGAGAACACATAAAAACAAAAATTCACACTGCCTGTATGTGAGAAATTATTTTTCCACCTGTGTTTTTTACCTATGGGAAAATTATTGAAATAAAATATTTACTGATGGTAATTTAATATATTTGAACAAGAAAAAACACAGAGATAATTAAATGTGTTACAAGGATTACACACTTAAATATATCATTCTTATTTGCCAATAAATTCTGAAACTGTCAGTATGTTCATTTTTATGAACCATAGTTCTAAATCACAAAATCAAACTAGAAATTTTAGAATTCTTAATGAAATGTTCACTGAAAAATTTCCTATACATTTGATACATATATTTTTAGATGTCCAGTAAATGCTAATGATATTTATGATTCATTTGCCTAAAAATAAAATTTGTGTGGATGCATGAATTTCCACTGAGTTACTTAGAATAATAAAATTAAAGACACGAGAAAAGATTCTAACCTGTGAAGTGACTTTGTACCTTAATAGGAAAAAAAATCATAGTACATTTCAAAACTATTAAGAAATGAGTATAATTGTGTGATGGATGTGTTACTTACTTCAATGTAAGCATTTCACATAGTATATTGAAGCAGTGCCCTGAACCCCATAAATGCATCAATGTACAAATTTACGATTTACTAAAAAACAATTAAAAATAAATGTCATATAAAGATAAAGTTTAATGTTCCAAAAAAAAATTTTCCAATAACAAAAAAAAAAGAAAAAAATCTTATTTTAGTGGTTGAGTACTTTTTCTTAGCTAAAGATTTAGCCTTAACAATAACCAATATGTAAAGGCTAAGGGAAGAAAGTTAATGTTTACAAAGTGATGAAATAATGAAATAATGAAGAATTGTAAGTCTGGTGTTTGACTACTACAAAATGTATTTTTTAAAATATATTTGTTTCTGGCTCAGCTCCTGTAGCTTAGTGGCTAAGGGTGCAAGACACATACACCAGAGTTGATAGTTTCAAATCCAGCCAAGGCCGGCCAAACAATGACAACTACAACCAAAATATAGCCAGGCATTATGGTGAGCACCTGTAGTCCTAGCTACTTGGGAGGCTGAGGCAAGAGAATCGCTGAAGCCCAAGAATTTGCAGTTGTTATAAAGAGAGCGTGATGCCACGGCACTTTACTGAGGGTGACAAAGTGAGACTCTGTTTCCAAAAAAAAAAAAAATTAATTAAAAAAATAAATAAATAAATACATTTGTTTCCATCATAAATGTATTTGAAAAAAGGAACAAAAGCAAAAAATACTAATTAAGGTGACCTTTTTAATTGGCAGTGAATAAATTTGTGTGTGTGTATATATATATGTTTATGACTTTTGTTTATTATTTACAATTCATTTATGTATTCATTGTTTTGCAAAATAATGAGGATTGGTTAACCTGCTGTCTAGGACAAGAACTAGAATATCACTAACAATGTAAGATACTTCTGTACTTCTTCCCTAGCCTGTTCAAAGCATCTTCCTTTGTGATAAGCACTATTTTGTATTCAATATTCATTAGCTCTCTCTTTTTAAAAAATTTTTTTATATACTTATCATATTCATATCCATGCTTCTACAATATCTTAAGCAATTTTTTTTGAACTAGAGATATGGAGTATAACACAATATATAGTCATCCAGAAGTTTTTTTTTTTTACCCAATATTTTGTTCTCAAAGAAATTATAGAAGGCAATTACAGAAACAACAAAAACAATGGGACTTGGTAAAATTAAAGGCTGTACACAGTAGGGAAACAATCAACAGAGCACATAGACAACCTACAGAATGAGAGAAAATAGTTACAAACAATAGATCCATTATGGACTAATATGCAGAATCTACAAAAAGTGTCAAATCAGCAAGGAAAAAAACAAATGACACCATTAAAAAGTAGGTAAAAGAGATGAACAGAAATGTTTCAAAATAAGATAGATAAATAGCAAAATCAAAAGTGAAAAAATGTTCAACATCGTTAATAATCTGAGAAATCCATATTGAAACTACAATGAGACTGCATCTGACCCCTGTTAGGATGGCTTTTATTAAAACGTTTATAATCTTCGATGCCAATGTGGATGTTGAGAGATGGGAATGCTCATACACTGTTGGTGGGACTGAAAATTAGCATGACCTCTATGAAAGCCAGCATGGAGAGTTCTCAAAAACCTAAAAATTGACCTGCCTTTTGATTCAGTAATCCCACTTCAGAATATCTACCCGAAGGAAGATAACCACTTTATCAAAAAGACCTGCTCTCAAGTGTTTATTGCAGCACAATTCACAATTGCAAAGATGTGGAGTCAAATCAAGTGCCCATCAGTTCATGAATGGATTAATAAAATGTAATGTATGTATGCCATAGAATACCACTCAGCCATATAAAATGATAAATTAATCCCTTTTACAGCAATTTTGGTGGAAGTGGAGACCGTTATCCTAAGCAAAGCATCTCAAGAATAGAAAAATAAACACCAAGTATACTCTTCAGTATATTGTAACTAACAGAGAGGCACACATTTACACAGAGAGAAGTGAAAGTCATTGGAAATCAAGTGTGGAGACTGGGGGATGGAGGGAGTAAAATTCTATATAAAGGATACTATGAACACTATTTGGAATATGGGCCACTTACAAACCTGACTCAAGCATTGCAAAATCTATGCATGAAACAAAAACATTTGTACCCCCTAAATAATATTTTTAAATAGTAAATAAACAAATAAAATATAAAGTGATACACTTATTTCTTCTTCTTTTTTCACAACTACTATCAATTACTTCTTTGGGTAACCATAGCAAAAAAATATAACAAAATGAAAGAGCATTAATTTTGACTTTTATCATTGTTACAGATTTTTTAAAAATTTGTATATTTTGTATGTTTGTGTATGTGTGTGTAAACATACACATATTATGACCTCAGAAAATAATATTAACATAACTTTCTTTTGAATAATTTCTTTATTCAAAACAATTTTCTTAAAAAAAAGAAAAATGATCTCAAATTAACATCTTAAAAGCACACTAGATAGCTCAAGGAATTAGAAAAGGAAGAACAAACTAAGCTCCATTTAAAGAGAAATAATGAAATAATAAGGATCAGAGAATAAATAATTAACAAAATGGAAAGATAATCTATGGAATGAGAGATAATCTTTGCCTTTTGTGTATTTGATCATATATATATGTAATATACTCACACAACTTAATAATAACAATTAAATTACCCTATTAATTGGATATGCATAAGCCAAGGAATGAAATTGGATGATATTCTCATGCCATATAGAAAAATTGACTTTAAATAAATAAAAGATAAAATCTAAATTCTGAAACCATGAACCTCCTAGGGAAAAAAAATACGGAGAAAATGCTATATGACATTATCTAGGCAGTAATTTCTTTTGACTCCCAAGCATAAACAACCAAAGCAAAAATTAAAAAGCAGAACTCCATCAAATTTCAAAGCAGACTATGTATCTGATATGGGGTTATTATCTCCCAAATTTAAAATTTATATGCTCAACACATAAGAAAACAAATAATCCGATTTAAAAAATAAACAATGGTGTAATAATTGTTATACCTTCAAATATTTATAAATATAAATGATATGTTGAGATACCAGCAAATATTGCCCACTTCATGGTGGAAAGACCAAAATAACAACGAAACACCACCATCAACAACACAAAAACAACTACCAAAAAAAGAAAATCTTTTATGTCTTTATCAAAAAACTGAATTTTTCAATAAATTTCTGACCTTTCTTAGACTATCTTTGTCAAGCAATTGCAATTATATTATTAGAGATAAACAGCTTGTATAAGATTTCAAAAATGACAGTTTGACACATTTTCATCACTCAGGTTAACATAACCTTCCTGGCATTTTCTTAGTTATTGTGCTAAGATATTTACATTCCACATTTACTAAGTTTCACATATACCCTTATAAGATGCACTGCAGGTGTAATCCCACCAATCCCCCTGCCTCCGCCCACCTCCCTTATGATCACAATAATGTACACAGCTATGATTTAATTAAAAAAAAATGTAAATGAAACTATGCAAAGCACCCGGTACAATGCCTAGCTTAGAGATGCTCAATAAATAGTGGCTATTACTATGTTTCAAATTAAAAAAAAAATAACACTTCAAAAATGACCCAAAAATTTTATCACCCCATCTTCTAGGTGAGTTTGAAGATCCCACCCACTCAGATGTTTAACAAATGTGTTAGACTGGCTTACGCGAAGAAGATCCTAGCAGATGAAGCACAAATAAAGCCTCATACAAGCTCATATATAATTGAATTTTCTCCTTTTTATATCTTTTCCATTGTCATATAAAAATATGTCCATGTTAGACTGCTAGAGATATGTGGACTAGTGATTACTTGTGTACATAGCCCCAGATAAACCCATCCTAATCAGCTGACAGCTGTGTGTAAACTCTCCTAATCAAAGTCAGCAGAGCTGGCTTGTTGATGCCTACTTGACCACATAAATGAAAATGTATACACATTTTTGTCATATTGCAGAATTATTTTAGCAAGAACAAATTCATTATAATCTGTAGACTTTATTTAACCTTAAATTGGGAGATGCAACAGAATAGAATATCATGAAATGTAATTCTACATGCAGTGATGTTTTAACAAGTAAGAAAGTCAGTCCTGCACACAGTAAATATTCAAAATCATACTTTTACTAATACATTTTAGAATCACTATTTCACAGTGAAGCATAATTTAAGAGTTCCTATTAAATTAATACTGAGAATGACAATTAGTTTGGACATCTGCACTAAACTTAATCCCTTTTTTTAGGAAATAATGGTATAAAGACTGTAGCCTGAAAAAATAGTGCATAGCACCAAAAATGAGCAGCAAGAAAGTCACTTACTTTTCAAGGAGTTAAATGTTGTAGAAAGGTGCATATTACATATAAAAACCATGTGTCTCTAATTTATATTACCACTCATCTATTGTGGTAATCACCAAGAAACAACATTTCATAATGTCCACAATTTATAATTATGCCTCACTGATAAATTACTTAAGTGCAATGGAAATGTCCTGCTTGATTTTCAGTTAACATCAAAAGCAGATTTATATGTTTTTTACTGAAACTTTTTAATTCACTTTAGAAAGAAAACCATTTAGCTACAGCAAGCAAAAAACATTGCATGTTAAGTCAAGTATAACTGGGCTGCTTTTTCCAGAGAATGTGTTTTTCATCATCACTTCTGGGTAGTGTGTAGAAGGAAAGTATGATTAAAATAGAATTGTGCCCAGTGGTGCAAAGAGAGGAAACCAGTATGTCAAAGCAAATAAATAAATAAATGTAAAAACTTAAATGAACAAATTGAAAGTTAAGAAAGGATAAAACCTAGTTGCTGTTATATAAGACAAAGTCATGAAAATAAAATATATGAAAAATACTAAGCTATTGCATCTACAAAAAAACTCTAGAAAAAACATCTAAACTTTCCATCTAGTCAGTGAAACCCACTGAAAATCTTTTTAATATTTAGGCTCAGCGCCTGTAGCTCAGCAGCTAGGGCTCTAGCCACATACACTGGAGTAGGTGGGTTCTAACCCAGCCCAGGCCTGCCAAACAACATTGACAACTGCAACAAAAAACAACTGGGTGTTGTGGTGGGTGCCTGTAGTCCCAGCTACTTGGGAGGCTGAGGCAAGAGAATTGCTTAAGCCCAAGAGTTTGAGTTTGCTGTGAACTGTGATGCCACCACACTCTACTGAGGGTAACATAGTGAGACTCTGTCTCACAATAAATAAATAAATAAATAAACCATTTAAATTCTTAATGGAGTGTTTTTGTTCATTATTTAAAGTATTATTACTTCATTAAAGCCTTAATTCTATTAATAACTATTAGAGGTAATGTTGAAACTATGAAACATTTGAATCAATCTATGATCAAGGCCACTTAATGTTTTTCTTTTTTTCAATAGTTCTACAAAAATTTATCAAACACCTACTATTGTCTAAGCTCTGCTTGTGTTTTTCACGGTAGAACAATCAATAAAACCGACAATATGTCTACTGTCAAAAAACTAGTGGGAACAAGCAGATACGAGTTTACAGAACGTAATAAAAAGTACTTTGTCCCTAAAGGATTAATACTATGAAAAACACAGATAGGGTCAAAGGCATAGAATGTATAGGGGATAATTATTTTACAAGGGAGCATTAGAAATGACTACTATGATGACATAAAATTTGAGTAGAGACTGGAGTTTTCAAAAGAGGAAGTCCTGCTCATATTTGAGTGTTACAGGCTGAAGAATTGTGTTCCACAGAAAGATATGCTGAAGTTCTACTTCTCCTACTATCTCTTAAAGTAATCTTTTTTGGAAACAGGGATTTTACAGTTACCTTTCATAACAGCCTGGTTGAAATTGAAGACCATTCATCTAAGTGAAGTGTTGTAAGAATGGAAAAAAGAACAGCACATGCACTCAGTACTAAATTGAAACTAGTCAAGGAACAAGTACAGTATGTCACATATGAAAGGATAACTCAACAGAAATCAAGTAGGAAGGAAGGGGAAGGAGAAAATGGGTATGTTCCCCTAACAGGTGCAATGCCCACTTTCTGGGTGAAGGGCACACCTATAACTTTGACTTAAAATGCACAAAAGTGACATAGGTAACCAAAATCTGTGTACTCTGTAATATTCTGGATTTTTTTTTTAAAGTGAGGTCATTAAGAAGGGCCCTAATCCAAGATGACTGATGTATTTATAAGAAGAGAAGCTGGAGAGACACAGCAGGAGAGAATTCCACGTGGATATGGAGGCACAGATTGACGTGCTGCTGCTAAAAGCCAAGTCACACCAAGACACGTCAGAGATTTCCAGCAAACCACCAGAAAGTAGGAAAAGGCAAGCAAGGATGCCTCCCTCAAGGTTTCAGAGAGAGCATGGTTTTGCTGATATTGTGATTTGGGACTTCTAGCTTCTAGAATCGTGAAACAATACATTTCTGTTGTAGGAAGCCACAAGTATGTGGTATTTTATCATGGTGACCATAAGAAATCGAGAGACGGGAAGAAGATAATTTCATATTAAAGAAACATCAAATGCAAATACACCAAGTTACAAATATGCCAACATAAAGAAAAAGAAGGCAGCAGAGGTGACAAAGGATACCAAGAAGGCCATTGAATTGAAATTACTTAATGCAATTAATATTAATTACTCAGATAACCAAAAAATATTCTGTAATAAAAAATGAATAGAAATTATAAAAATAACACTGTATTATATAAAATATAAGCCATCCTATAAATTTGAATGTTTTAATTATTAAATATGATAATGAAAGTGAACTAGAAATTTTTTAAACTTTTAATTAAAAATGATTAAATCTACAAAGAAAATATCATGGAGTATTTTCAATAAAATTAAGTCAGCAAACAAAAACACTAGATTTGACAAACAAATATAATATCTTGTATTAAATAAATAATAGAAAGAAAAAGATACTATCCACTTGGGATAAAACTATTGCCCACTGATAGCCAGTTTTCCTCAGTTTCTTATACACTGTCATATTGATCTCAGTCTAGGGGTTGAGCAAATTGCCAGAACAAGATAAAATAATATCAATCATTAAGAATATTTTAATCTGAATTTTGGGATAAAATTCACTACCTTTCTTTTGGAAAGCTCTAGAAAAAACAAAACTCCTATTCCATTTAAGGAGCTACTTAACTTTATTTCCTTGCTTTATTTTTTCTCACAAGATTCCATTAATAATTGTCTTTACAATGAGTATTTACTACCTAACTACAAAAATTTCAGTCAAAATATTTTGACACTTTCTTTGGAATTAGACTAAACATCTGTTATGTACAGAGGTTAGGAAATATTGCCTTTGTCATTGAGAGAGGTGACGTTGTGGGTTAACAGGAATTATACTGGTATGTTAATACTGGACACTTATGAGCCCTAAGAGCTACTTATAATAGAGCTCCATTAACTGCTTAAAATTATATTTCAGTATCTTACAACCCATTGTTTTTTAATGAACAATAAATTTGAAGTTTGGCCAGGCACAGTGGCTCATGCCTATAATCCTAGCACTCTGGGAGGCCAAGGCAGGTGAATTGCTTGAACTCAGGAGTTGGAGACCAGACTGAGCAAGAGTGAGACCCTGTCTCTAAAAATAGCCTGGTGTTGTGGCAGGTGCCTATAGTCCCAGCTACTCAGGGGACTGAGGCAAGAGAATTTCTTGTGCCAAAGAGTTTGAGGATCACACCATAGCACTCAACCCTAAGGCAACTGAGTGAAATTCTGTCTCAAAAAAAAAAAAAAAAAAAATTATAATAATAATAAATAATTTGAATTTTGCCACAATTTTCTATTCTTTTTGTAAAGGACAGGTAAACTGTGAAGACCATAAAACTTTAGGTAAATAATTGTGACTGATTTTACTCAAAATTGGAAATTCTAGAACCAGCTTTTTAAATGAGTTCAAATGATTATTTTATTCAAAGTACTATAAAATGATATAAAGAAAATATGTTTTGCCACAATTTTATAAATTAGGGCCATTTTCTTTTCTATATTTTGTTTTAGAACATAGTTTATTGATCTCTCAAATGTTCAGAACTATATTTTATACTTTATAAATATAATAATTTTGACTTAGATAATTTAATTATTAAATTTAACATTTATCTTAGGGTTACTTAAAAACAAGAAGGCAGGCTGGGCACAGTGGTTCATGACTTTAATTCTAGCACTCTGAGAGGCCAAGGTGGGTGGATTGCCTGAGCTCATGAGTTCAAGACCAGCTTAAGCCAGAGTCTGAGCAAGACCCTGCCTCTAAAAAAAATGGCCGGGTATTGTGGCAGGCGCCTATAGGCCCAAG
The DNA here is from genome assembly GCA_963574355.1 of Loris lydekkerianus. Classification (NCBI taxonomy): domain Eukaryota; kingdom Metazoa; phylum Chordata; class Mammalia; order Primates; family Lorisidae; genus Loris; species Loris lydekkerianus. The sequence goes on along the minus strand of CAUYPK010001798.1, from coordinate 8,473 downwards.
TACTTGGAAGGCTGACACAAGGGAATCACTTAAACCCAACAGTCTGAGGTTGCTGTGACCTGTGATGCCACGGTACTCTACTGAGGGTGACAAAGTGAGACTCTGTCTCAAAAAAAAAAAAAAAAAAAAAGAACAAGAAGGGTAAAAATATTATCAGATTTTAGGGAAAATAGTGACTTTCAAACATTAGGAAAATCTAAAGGAATAGTTATAATTGATTCTGTAGTAAAATTACTAATTTCTTCATTGTATTTCTTTACTGGTATCTCTTAACAAACCATTTTCAACATATTTACAATTAAAAATCTGTTTATGTCTAAATTTCAAAATATAAACATTTTTTACTCAGAAATGAATACAGACTTCACTGCATCTAACAGCAGTAATGTGAGGAGTGGTTTGAGCATATATATGGTTAAAAGTATGCCTCCAGTTCATTTTATTCAATGTTTTTCCTTGTCTTAGATGCTGCATATACTAAGTGACAACCGTTTTCTTTTTTCATGGAACTATTTTTGCCATCTCCCCAGTGATAATAGCTAAGTCGGTCTCATTTTTCTTTATGTTGTGTGTGGGTGCCCATGTGAGCTTTTCATTGCTAGGAAAAATGCAGATGTTAGGCATGTCATATATTTCTAAAATGCTAATGCTGCTCTTGCTATCTTAACATCATCTAGGTTCTTTAATATGTCTGTAAATGGCCATGAATCAAATGGAAATGTAAAAACAAAGGAGCAAACAAAAACCCCAAGTCAGTAATCTTAACCTTTCGTTAGTATTAATACATTGGAAATGATTCTAAAATTCTTCCCTCCACTGTGACAGCATTCTACACTTTCTGTTGACTAGTAGTTAAATATTTATGCTTACCTTACCATATTGCACTAGACACTATTGTTTTACCAACTTAAGAAAAATAATTTATGTTTATGGGATTATTCCATAATCCAGCCAAGTATAGTGGCTGGAATATATGTGATGGAAAATATATTTTAATACCAAAGATCTGTTTATTCCAATCTGAATTTGGAATAATTATATCATTATAATGTATGACCTTTGTAGTTCAGGAGATTCTGCATGAAGAATGAACAAATGCTAAAATTGGAGAAATAATATATTCAGTACTAAAATCTTAGCAAATAAGAAGGCATAGTTCTAATAGAAGTATGAAAATAACCCTGAACTATATGGAAAACGTGGAGTTATATTTCAATCTGAGCCTATTTATAATGAAGATTCAGTTGTGTTTAAGTGTAAATATGACAAAAGAACCCCAGATTATAAATGTGACACATTTCTTCCTGCATTTTTCGTGTCAATTTTCTCTAAAAAAATCCTTGTTTCAAAGTTTAGTTTTCTTCAGCAATCCTCCAGGGTGACGTTGATACATAAGATAATTATGCCTAAGGAAGCTCTAAGATATTTTCATATTACAACTGGATCTGTAATTTTTATATGAGCATTAACTAGAGTCTATTTCCTGCAATGTCAATTTCAATTCATTGCTTCTTTTCTAAAAAATTTACACTGGCACACATATGAACCAACATAACAATTATGTGCATATAAATATATTTTAGCTATGTATATATTTTTACCCATAACCAAATGCTAAAGAAAAGACTCACTTAAATATACATTATTATTAATAAATTTTTATAAATCATTCATGGTATTAATTATGTTTTGCTGTGAGAATAGGGACCGAAGACCCCATTCTTGGCAAGGGAAAGCACCCCCAGAAAAAGAGGAAAACTAAAAGTAAGCTGAGTGAATTGGAACAAAGAAAAGTCAGCTAGTTTAAATTTAAACCAACCATTGCTAGCAAGCTTCTTCTTGCCTTTTCTGAAATGCTAGCCTGTTGAGCATACGGCTTACAAACACCCTGCTGGCTCTGTGAGCACTTTCAGGAAAATAATGGCCATAAAAGAGACTATGGGCAAGTTCTAGCAAAAGATACATCTTTTTGGGGGGGGAGGAGGGTCCTGCCCATTAATCAGGCAAAACAGATACTCATTGTGGAGATTTGCATTTGCCTTGAGCAGAGATCAAGGGAATAGCTCAAGCCCTGAGATATGGGGAGAATAGCTTACATCTTTTATCTAAGAGGAAGATCCTCTGTGGTGATGATGGGAGGAAAATGCCTCCCTCCCACCAATTCCTCAAAGGAGATTAAGGGTGGTGGCCTTTTACTCCACAGGGAACTAGCAGAGTTTAACACCTCCCTATAAATCTGTGAGTGTGATCTCAAGCAGGAGGCTCTGTCAATACAAGGCTCAGATTTCTGAAGGCTACTCTAAAGGTTAATAATAATAACAATAGGAGCTGGTATGCTCCATCAGAGAAACTGCTGGTGTCTTCATTCCCTTCCTCATCTTACCCTCTGGACAAATAGACTTCAATAAAATCAGAGTGGAGCAAACATTCTGGGCCATTGCCAGAAGCCCACAAACTGGCAATGGACCCCTGAGCTCCCATCTTCAATTATACTTGATGTTTCATGTCTCTTTCTTTACCAACGTTTCTAACTCTGGATTTCTTCAGTTGGTCACCACCAGTTTCCACAGGTTTCAGGGGATTCTGCTCCTGAGGCAGGACCCCAACATGTTATAAGCAGCTAAGAAAACCAGTAGGCATCATATTTCTTCTAAACTACATCAACAGCAACACAACTAGAAAACTGGAATGGGTTGTGGCTATTTTTTTTTTTTTCTGAATCTATTCCAGAGAAAGCCATGAATATTAATTAAATAGTTCATACCTCTCAAAAAAGGAATATCTTTTTACAAGTAATGATTTTAACCTGTATACATTTTTTATTCTGTTTCTGGATTTTCTACCTTCCTACATTTGTCTTGCCAAGGGAAATGATATTTAGCCACAAACTATTTTTTCCTGTGACACTTAATGACAAATAATCACCAGTAGCATGTTCATGGAATATAAAATTGCATACTTTCATGTTTGCGGTTCAGGTCAATAAAATGTGTCTTTGCAGTATTTATTTCTCTTGTACATCATGGAAAGTGTTTTTAAATTATTTATAATGAGGAAAGAAAATAAATTTGAGAAATTTTTTATTTCCAGTGAGGCATACATTGATTGGATTTGCTTGGTTTTACTCATATGTAAAGAAGTTAGAGTTCATACTAATAATTTAGGTTTTTATTTGATGCCATCCAGCTTACTTCTGATACTTCATCATGCCCCCTTTGTCTCTTGAGATTCGTGACAATTTCTAAGCCTTTCTTTCTCATAACCTTTGCAGTTTTGAAAAGTCTTAAGCAGATATCAAGTAGAAGGACTCTTAATTTTTGTTTTTATTTCTCATCATTATACTGGTGTTGGGGGTAGTGATAAGGGTACTACAGAGATAAAATACTCTTCTCACCATATTATGTCATGTAATTCATGTCAATATGACCTACTACTGATGATGGTAAGTTGATCTGCAGAACCGCCAATGATGCCTTTTCCTTTGCTTTTCTTATAATTCCTGTTGTTACTGTTGAAAGCCAGAGATACTGTACTGTTTACTAGATTTTGAGGTACATATGTCTTTACTGTGGGGACAAATATTAATCTAGCTAGGAGTGTAGCTAGATTTTTTTTTTTTTTTTTGAGACAGAGTCTTACTATGTCACCCTTGGTAGAGTGCTGTGGCTTCACAGCTCACAGCAACCTCAAACCCTTGGGTTTAAGCTACTCTCTTGCCTAAGCTTCCTAAGTAGCTGTTAACTATAGGTGCCCACTATTTTTTTGTTGTTGTTTGGCAGGCCCAGGCCAGGTTTGAACCTGCCAGCCTCAGTGCATGTGGATGGTGCCCTAACCACTGAGGTATGGGCGGTGAGCCTGACCATCACTTTTGTTATCATTACCAGTACTGAGGTTTCTTTCTTCTGTGGTCATGAAAGTCTTCAAATTTCCCTACTTTACTTTTGTTTGAGTCTTCCTTTTATTACAATCCTCACTCTTCATTGTCAATCTCACTTAGAGTATACTCCCCTTCCCTGGGCTGCTCCAGGCATCCACCATGGTTCTCTGTCTATTGCCTTATAAAATTGCACTCTGCAGGGTACGGTACTTTCTCCTTATGAGAAACTGAGCAAATATGTCAGGGTGAACATCCCAACACAGCATTGGTAAGGAGAATTACTTTCCTCGTGCAAATATAGAGATATGGGATAGGTTTTGCAGGGACTGCTCTCCCTTTCAGCTTGGTCAGCCAGAATCTTTTCTCTAAAATTCTCTCCTGTCTTCAGGTGAGGTCCTCAAGAAAAGCTTGTGAAATGATAGCAATCCCTTTCTGCCTGCCTTTCCTAGGAGCTTCCCGTTCTCACTCTAGTTTATATTCAGCCTACAGCAATTTCTCATGATTTCTAGCTAATGTCATTTTTAGTTTATAAGAAGTCCAACAGTCATCTGCCCAGGAAAGCAAATGCTTAGGGCCTGTGTATGTTTAACAGAATTTGTCTCTCTTCAGATTTTAGATGATTATCGGTCCTGTGAACTCGTTCCTCTGAGGATTTTCACGAAAAAGCCCTTAATTTGCTACTGTGCAGTTTGATCTTATAAATATGGGAACTTTTACCCCTCTTTTGTGCAGGTCTTTACAGAAACCATAGGTCCTCTTTTCTTTTTGTTTTAATCTTTCTCTGACTCCCTCCATCAATTACAGAGTCCTCAATGAATAGTCATCTCCCAAGAAAGGAGGTGGTTAATTAAGTGGTATAATAAAAAACAATATAGTTAATCATGGAGTAGCACTGGACTTAGAAGGGGCTTGAAGGACTTTTTGGAATAATTAATGCATTCTATATCTTGACTTGGGTGGGTGGTTAAATGAAATGTGCTAATGTGCCTGTACATTCAAGGTGTGTATACTGCCTGCAAATTATGCTTCAGTAAAAATAATTCTAAAATAATTCCAGAACTAATTATATTTCTTAATCCTTATATGACTTTCTGTATCTCTGTTCTCAAATATTGGATATCTACTATGTTAAATTATGCCAAAGCAGTTTTATGAAAGTAAATTTTCATTGTGTGAAAAAAAAGAAATGGCATCTTTTTTTTTTTTTTTTTTTTTTTTTTTTCTGCAACCATAAACCATGGGCAGAAAACTTGAAGGAGAAAACATGCTTTTTTCTGTTTGATTTCTGTTCCTGCTGCCCACTATGGCAGGGCAGAAATTGCTCAGTGGATGCAGCTGCCCTAATCAAGTGTCTGAGGATTGGGAGAAGGACTGTAACACTGTAAATCTAACATTAAGAATATCAAATCACATAGAAACAAATACCTATCACTACTGTGTGAAGACCTCTTCTCTATTAACTGTATCTTTAACGTAAAATATTTTTATTTTCATAGTAAATTCAGTATAAATTTATATGTTGAAAGAAATTCTGAAGCTCTATTTAGAGATTTAAATGGAAAATGCAATGATTTTTATCAATGCTAAGTGGAGATTATCTCCCGTTGCCATATTATTGCCACTGTATACCATAGCTAGAATTTTTGCAATATTTTATGTATGTTGGGTTTGGAAATAGCACTTATGTCCTGGACAGTTTCCTCTGATTCCATATAAAATGTTTGAATATATATGACTGTTTCCTATTAATTAAATAAGTCTTGATAATAATTGTAAAGAATAGTTTTAAAATTAAAAATGACTTTTTTTAACTTATTTCATGAACTGGCATCTCAAACTGATTTAACTGATTGATTACTTATATTAAAAAATATATATTTATATGAATAGGAAATACATTCACATCATTATATTCTTCATATTGAAATGATGTCCTTCATGGATGATAAATTCTTGTGTAACATTTTAGTGTTAATTAATATTTATAGAAGCTAATCTAGAAATACATTTTTATCTTCACTCATTTTTATGTAAAAAATAAGAAACTAGATACTCCATTTTTCTATAGGTTTTTGACTAACCATATGTCTTAGAGAAAATTCTGTATTTTCCATGGTGTTTCCTCATTGTTTTCTTTTGCAGTATATGTTATTACATTTGTACATATACCATGATTTATTTAACCAGTTCACCATTGCTGGTAATGTGGTTTTCTGACAATATTTTGCTACTTCAAACATGGTAAAATTAATAAAATGGTACATATGTCATTTTACATGTCTAAGAACTTCCACAAAATAAATCCCCAGACATAAAATAGCTGAAAGAAACTATATATACTTGTGTAATTTTGATATACTGCCAATTTTCATCCAGCATATTTGTGCCAATGTACACTCTCAACAGTAATACATCAGACTTACTGTTTCCTTAGTCTCACAAAGAGTCTTATCCACATCAGATTTTATCAAGTGGATAGATAAAATATTGTACCTTTTTTTATCAGCTGAAATTTATAGATAGTAAAGTACATAAATCTTAAGAATACAGCTTGCTGAATTTTCACATGTATATGTATGAATTATCACATGTTTACCATGTCAACACCACCCCTTTCAACATACAAGGCATTTCCAGAACCTTTTAATGCTCCCACCTGCTTCCCTGGACAGTACATTGCTAGGAATAACCACTAATCTGATTTCAATCATCAAAATATATTTTTTTCCCATTTTGCACCTGGTATACATGGAACATAATGCCATTAGTGCTGTGGGGTGTGTGGCTTTTTTCTCTCAACATTATGTCAATGATACTCATCCATGATATTAAATATATATGTTTTTTAAATTCATGTTTATGTGGTGCTCTTCTTCATATAAAAATCTCAATTTAGGTATTTTGTGAATGAATAATATTTGAATTGATTCCCATGTTTTGCTATCAAAAGCATTATTTAGGCACAACTCCATGTAGTGCCCACATGGTTTAATGTTGTAAATTTTATAATCATTTCACTGAAAAAATTTTATCACTTATATTTTTGTTTTCTCTTTGATCCATGAAATAGATAAACTTGTATAGCTCAGTTTTTAAACATTTGAATTTTTTTTAGTTAGCTTTATAATGTATTACACCTGATTCCACATGTCAGAGAATATACATCCAAATTCTCTCAAAGCTTTAATGTTGGTTGTTATGTCCTGATAGCTGAGCTTGGTAATTTCAGTGTATACTAGAAAAGACAACATTTTGCAAATGTTGAATATATTGTTCTACATACCTAAAATATAGCAACACTTAAGTGCTATTTAAGTTTCTATTTTGAATGATTTCTTTGCTTGTTTTATAGGTTACTGAGAGAGGTTTGTTAAAATTTTATTTATTTATTTATTTATTTATTTATTTATTTATTTATTGAGCTAGGGTAACATGGCCTCAGCCTAGCTTACAGCAACCTCAAGTTCCTGAACTAAGCAATCCTCCTACTCAGCTTCCCTAGTAGTTAGGAGTATAGTCATGTGCCTCCATCTCTGGCTAATTTTTCTGTTTCTGGTAGAGAGAGGGTTCTTATTTTACTCAGGCTGGTCTCTAACTCCTGATCTCAAATGATACTCCTGGCTCAACCTCCTGGAGTGCTAGAATTATAAGCATGAGCCACCATGCCCAACCAATTGTGAATTTTTTCATCGTTTAGTTCTGTCTTATCTTTGTATTTCTGAAAAGAACTGTTATTAGGTGTATAAAAATTTATGATTATTATATCTTATTATAGAGATAATATTTTTAATCATTAGAGTATATCTCTATCATCTCTTTTGAAAGATACTTTATCTAAGTATTTTACTTGATGTTTAGATAGCCATCCCTGATTTTTGGTGGGTAATGTTAGCAGTATAAATATTTTTCCATAACTTTTATTTCAATTTTATTGTATCTGAATATTATAAACAAATGTGTTATTTATAAATGATATGTGGTCTATATTTTCATTAATCTACTTTGGTAATTACTTATGTAAAGTTCAGAAATTTTATACATGAAATATTTTCTGGTATATATCTATTTAAATCTAATTTCTTGCTATTTATTTTTCTAATATCTTCTTTAATATTTTTTTCCTTCTTCCTCATCTTCATATTAATCTTATTTTATTATTCAATTTTCAGTTGTCCAACTTTTTTCTGTACACAAAGAGTGTAATTATTTTAGTGTGTACCCTAGACTTTTTATTTGGTCAAAAATGGCTTTAATAATATTTTGGTAGATTTAATGGTTAACTTCATTCTTTTCTGTGCTGAAGTCTCTGTTTCTATGCTTTAGCCAGTTTGATGTTAACTTTTGGACACTTTTCATTTATAAAAATATGACCATCTATTAAGGGGAAAAGATTTTTGTCAAGATGTAAACATTCAAAGACGTTGGATTCCTTTCCTTCTGTATTTTTCATGGAAATTTTCTTTTTTTTTTTTTTTATTGTGGAGAAGGGGCAGGGAAAGAAGGCGGGGGAAGAGGTGAGTGACAGGGTCGGGCCAGTGGCATGGTACCACATTGGCTGTATCTAGGTAGAGGCAGTTTCAGGCCGGGCCTTGCTGA
>CAUYPK010001797.1:0-40246 GCA_963574355.1 Loris lydekkerianus | reverse complement strand
TCCACATACCTCCTGCAGGCTGGAAGAAGAAGCAAGAAACTCAAGGCACAACCAGAGCAGCCTCTCATTTCATAGGAAATGTCTGTTCTTTGTCTTGGCTTGTTGCTCAAAGGCCCAGGAAAACATTACTTTATCATATTGATCTGAGATGAGGGGGGAGGTCAGCCTGGCAAGGATGATGATGAGAGAAGACTGCCTCAGCCTTGCCAACCACTCCTCCAAGGAGAGAGGCCAACGACCCAAGGAAAACGACACTTGATACCAGAGGCACACAGTCAGGAAGGGAGGATTGTCCTGAAATCTCTGGGTGTGTGCAGTAACGAGCAGATGGGCCTGGAACCCCATGTCACTTAAGGCACTGGGAAAAGAGGAAGCACCTCACAAGGGGCAGCTCAACCCAGAACTGGTCTCCTGCAGAAGCAGGCTGGATCCTCAGATCCCATGGAGGCTACAGGCACAACTGCTTTGGTGACAAATATCAGAGAAGCAGCCAAACCAGGGACAAGTGCTGTGCCAGAGGTGAAATGCCCCATTTGACCAGGCTTCTGCCCCAGAAAATGGGACTCAGCTCCTAGCTCCCAAAAGATCCCCAGAGCAGGGAGAAAAGAACATAAGATTCCACAGAAAGAGGCCTGGTGGAGTACATGGACAGTGGAGAAATGTATTGAGAACTCTTGGTCCAGGACCAAGACACAGGCCAGATGGCAAATGGTTGCCGGACATACCTTCTCCCCATCTACATGTGTGGTCCTCCAGGTCTTTCAGCGGTCTCTGTAGGTCTATTGAAACTTCACAGTTGCTGCAGGCTCATGGGACCACCTGGACAGATTCACAAGGTACCTGGTTTGTCCTGGAATCCTGAAGTCAACCTTCTGTAGTCCTACAAGTGGAAGCTCTGACTCAGATGTGGCAGTGACTTTCTGGCACAAACCAGACTGTCCTGCCCAAGGCCACTTGCCTGCAGAAATTCCACCTTTCTCATATCTGTTGACTGTCACCTCTTCTTTCTTTCCATATTTTTATTTATTTTTTGTTACATCATAACTGTTTAAATTAATGCATTTATGGGGTCACTGTACTGATTTGATATAGAATGTGAAATGGTTACATTGAACTGATTAACATAGCTATCACAATTATATTCTTTTCTTAATAGTTTTGAAATGTACCATTGCGTCTGGCACCTTAGGTGAAGTTCCCACAAATACTCTCCCTTCTCCTACCTCCTGTGCTCATCCCTCTTTCTCCTCTTCCCTTCTTCTTTATTGTCTATAGTTATTTTTCCTATTCATGTGAATATTCAGCTTCTTACATATTAATTTCACACTAGTATTGAGTACATTGGATACATTTTTCCATTCTTCACATACTTAGCAAAGAAGAATATGTTTCAGCTCCATTCAGAAAACATAAAACATGTGAAGTCACCATCTTTAAAAATTGTGGTATATGTCTGTGGTATATGTCTCCGAAGGTCTGCTGGAAATCAATGCCTTGGACCCCATCATTTCACAGTCTGAAAGGTCTCTCTAAGACAGTGGTTTCCAACCTTCCTAATGCTGTGACTCTTTAATATAGTTCCTCACGTTGTGGTGACCCCCAAATATACAATTATTTTTGTTGCTACTTTATAACTGTAATTTTGCTACTGTTATGAACCATAATGTAAATATGTGATATGCAGGATATATTTAGGCGACCCCTGTGAGAGAGGTTTTCGACCTCCAAAGGGGTCATTACCCACAGGTTGAGGAACTGCTGCTCTAAGACATCAGATACCATCTCCTTACCCCCACAAAAGCCATCAAGAAATGATGGGTCAACTTGACCACAAAAGTTGTCCACCATTCCTGCCTGTTCATAAACTGTGAAATAGTCGAGACAGAAGGACAGAGGAAAGAAAAAGGAAAAGGAAAACAAGAAAAGACAGGGAGAGAGATATAACGAAAGACAGAAATCTAGAAAAAAAAAAAAAGGAAAGAAAGAAAACAGTAAGAAAAAAAGGCAGAAAAAGAAGAGAGAAAGAAAACAAAAGCCCATCAGAACCCAGAACAAGCTCCCTGAGATGACAGGTATTCTCTCTGTATCACAGCACTGTGTCTCCAGATCTGAGCTGTTCCTGGGCCAGGCTCAGAGCTCAGATCCAGGAAGAACCGTGTTGGCAGGATCCCAGCAGGTAGGAAGGAAAGGCACTGGGAATTCTGAGATTCCATTGTTATCCACTCAATTCTGTGTGGCTTTTGTTACTGATGGTTACCCCTGTTGGGTCTAACTCTCCATTTCTGATTTTTCTCTCCAAACACAGAACAAGCAGTTTGGATGGACCTGAATACTCTGCTGGAAGTAAGACTCTCACCCCTCATCTACTCACTCAGTTACCTCCAGCTAAACCTACCTATCCCTGCTGAACTCTTACTTGCAGAAATTATGGCTTCTGAACTCTAAAGGATGGAATTGTTCTCCGTACAGAGCCTGGGGCCAATCAATGCCTTCCTACAAGCTGAGACACCAGGCATGGGAAAGTCCTAGAATGGATGAGTCTCACCAAGAGGTATGCTAGGGTAGCTCTTTCTAGCAAGACTCTTCCTCAGTGGATGTGGGTTTATCCTCAGGAAACAGGAGATGAGATGACTATCTAAAAATTTTGGGTGACTTAAGTATTGGTTGTTCCTTTTCTAAGATATGACACAGGGTAGGTGGCTTTCTGTGGCCATCTTCAGCACCCACTCTGCTTTGAGGACAGGGGGATATTGGAGTATAAAGGGATTAAAGAACACAGAAACAGGTGGCAGCCAGGGTCTTCATGGCACTGAGGAGGGTCTTGTAGCCTTTGGGCTCTGCAAATTCTCCTGAGACATGGTCGGGGAGTAGCACCTCCATACCATAGCTGATCTCTTTGGTATACATCAAGCTGTAGGTGCTTTTGAAGCACAGGACATCAGAAGTGATGGAGAGGGATGAGCAGGCAGGGCAAGGCCCGATAGCTCTGCACTCCTGGTTTCCTGCTCAGACCTAAGCCTGTTGCTCACTACATCTCCTTGGCTGATGCTGTTGCCACATACAGTAATTGCAACCACCAGCCACCATACGGCCCTTCTTTGCACCAGGTATCATGTTACAGGCACTTACAGCTCCCTGATTCCTTGAAGCAGCCCCACAGGGGAGATATTGTCACCTCCAGCCTTAGAGATGATAGTCTTTTCAGTGATCATAGAGCATTCGAGGGAAGGGACTGTGTTTTCCTTATTCTAATAACTCCATGCAGAGAGGAGCCCTGCTTTCTCTGGAGGAAAGAGTTGACCTATGTAAGCAACTTTTACATCTTGTACAAAGCTTTTCTTTTAATGCTAAGGGCTACTGTGAACTTTGGGACATTGTACTAGCAACAAACTGTCTAGGAGAACTGGGACCAACTTATTTTCCTTTTAAATTTTTGGTAAATAAAAGCCAAAGAATAAACACCCCTGGTCACATTCTTTCTGTGCCACAGTTTGGCTTCAATACGCCTAGCTTCCCAGCCTCCCTGGTACCTCATGAAGTGCTTGGCCCCTATGAATCAACACATATAGAATGACTGTGATTACCAGGTTAGAACCCTCATTGTAGATGATTAGAAAAGAAGACAGATGGTTTTCTGCCAGACCCTAGACTGTTGTACGAGTTTGCTAAAGTGTGTAAACACAGGAGGTTCTACCCAAATATACTGTGCTTTAACTTTCTCACAATTATTCTGATTTTAGTGATTCCTATAGGTTTAGTTGGGAACAAATTACAGCATTAATTTCTCTGTCCCTAAGTTGGTGATGAACTGGCACAGAGCAGTGTGTAATGCAAGGAAGCGAAGACATAACTAATCTTTGAAACAAGTTATTTTCTTTCTGGCTTCTCTAGTGTATACTTGATATGAGAATAATGCCTTAGCACTTTTGCTTTTTATTTGTGTAAGAATGTTCTCCAAAACAGTCTTGGAAGTGTTTTGTCATCAAAGCTCTAATATGAGTAGATGTCCATCATGGATGAAAGAAGCAATAGAGAGAAAAAGAACAAAATTAAAAGGAGTTTATTTTAACTTTTATGTCTCAAAAATTACTTAAAAACATAGTTTATCATTTGTCTACTAAATCTCAAAGTTACATTTATGAGCACCAGGTTAAGTTGGTTTCTGTTAGCTAGTTAATATTATTGTTTTCTTCCTAATCCTGTGAGCATGAAATGCTTGAACACTGTGCTCCTTTTGTGTATCTGAGTTGATGAGAACTGTAATTCATTTGCTCATTAGCTGTTATGTGAATCATTATGAACGTTTTGAGAGACACAAAAATCAAGAAATGTTAAATCTCTACAGACAGAATCATATGGAGCCCTTCAAACAACACCAATAATACTTGCAAGATGAACCTTGTATGAAAAAATCTGAAACAGTCTACTCTGGTTTTTGGAAGTGAATTAGTGGACCATAATACATGCTATATTTTATGATCTTAATTTTGGTAAATATTAAAGTAGCTAAGCAAGTCTTTATCAATGCATAAAGTCATATAAAGGAAATAACCTATTTTCTCTTCTAAAGGAATTCAGTTATGTAAAGACAGATAAACCAAGAAATTACTATAACAGTGCAGTATAACATTCTTGTAAGAGAGATATTTAGAGAGTACTGTGGGAGCACAGCGGACAACTACTTAGCTCCTTCAGAAGTGTGAATAAAGAAGGGAGATGCACAGTGTCAGTTAGATAAGAACAACAACAACAAAAATAATTGTTTCTACTCATGCTAGGGGAAATTGTGGGGAAAACTAGAAAATATAGTAATGAAAGAAAGCTTAACATATATGTGAAAGTGATACAAATTTGGCAAGATTTTCTACAAAATCACCCTCAGAAGATGGTGGAGAAGAGTATAAACTCTCAGAATGGGTGATCTTTAAAGCTGGGGTTTGGGTCTTCACATAGAGACAACATTCTGTATTGGTAATTAGAAATAAAGGATCCATTTAAATTTAATTGCTGTTTAATTTTATCAGAAAGGTTTTGTGGGTTTTGGTTGAGTGTAAGTTCTCTGACTGTTACAAGATTTGCTTAAGCAGCATATAGCCCTAGTTTCAGGAAAGTATTTCATGTAAGGTATTATTTTTTAAATTACACTTTTGTGAAATACTTATGGTTTTATTGTATTGTAAAGACAGTGTATAAATATACCCAAAATAATTCCCAATGTTTTTTTCTTCTCATTTTTACTCTGCAGTTCTCACTTATTTGGGTTCCACATTAACTGAAGCCTGGGTATCTGAGCTGGGTTGCTTTTTACCTTTCCCTCATGCAAAATTAGTGTTGCCTGTCTCTACAACTTTGAAATAAATGGCCTTGCTTTTTAGAAGTGCATTTTTGTGTGTGTGTTAAGGCGATTAGACCAGTTAGGTGGGGTTGGATTGGAATGGGAAGACCAAAACATTTGCATGCAGGGCCCCTCTGTCTTCTTTGGGGCTGGAGGGGGGATAAGAGAGACCTGCAGTATGTCTGCCTCAGCAGAGCTCTGGTGTGTCTGCATCATGGCCTGGACTCCACTCCTCCTCCTCACCCTTTTCCTTCACTGCACAAGTCAGGATGGATCTCAACATCCACCACCCAACCCCCACTCATGCCTGGACTGTCCTTCCCTCTCAATCTTCCTCCAGGCCATAAAGGGTGCCTGTTTTTCCAGGGTCCCTCTCCCAGATTGCACTGACTGAACTACCCTCTGCATCTGTCTCCTTGGGAACCTCGGTCAAGCTCACCTGCACCTTTGACAGTGGACACAGCAGCTACCACATTGCATGACACTAGCAGCAGCCAGGGAAGGCCCCTCAGTAGTGGATGTGATGGAACCAGGGACCAGAGTGATGGAACCAGGAACAAGATGAACAGAATCCCTGACTGCTTCTCTGGCTCCAGCTCTGGGGATGACTGCTACTTAACAATCTCCACCCACCAGTCTGACCACAAGGCTGATTATTACTGTTAGACCTGGGACTCTGGTATTAAACTCACAGTGACACAGGCATATGAGGAACTGGAACAAAAACCTCAGCCTGCTCAGAGTCTTGTTCTATGTTAATTTTTATGTGTTCCATGTGCTCAAACTGTACTTGAAAGCAGTACAAGTACTCTGGTTTAAAATATGGGTTGGGCCACATCTATGGTGCATATTTTTATCTATAATAAAAAAAATAAAAATAAAATATTTTTAATATTTAAAATATTTTAAAATATTTTTTGTCTTAATTTTATATTCACTATTCCTGAAGTCTGAGGGAAACTTAAACAGAAGCAAAAACAAATCTGGTTACTGGGTATGTGAAACTGGCCTGAAAAGGTTGAAAATGATCCTTCCCTGGCTCACATTTTGGACAGTGCCCAGGGACCATCCCACCTTCTAGATAGTCCTACAGCATGGACAGCAGTTTTCATGGAAGTGTCCTTCGCTTCTCCCCCCCACCCCCGTCACCTGAGCTTATGAGCCTAAGGCTTCCTACAAATTCTTGACTGACCAGTAAAATGTGAATTACTGACTGAGGACATGGGTCAGAGAGAAATTACACAGAGCTGGCCTGGCTCACTCATGGGTCTCTTCATCTTTAGCTGTCACTTCAAGATAGCGAGTGTGTTTGGGAAAGCTCTGAGCCTAAGACAGCAAACCTCCTTGTGGGAGGTGAGAGGGGAAGGGCACAGTGGGTAGGGAATTGGCCCCATATAACGAAGCTGGTAAGTTCAAACCTGGTCCCAGCCAAACTGCACAAAAATGATAGTTGGGTGTTGTGATGGGCTCCTATAGTTTCAGCTTCTCAGGGGGCTGTAGCAAAACAATGTACATCTTATAATGGTATATGTGAAACTTAGTAAATGTAGAATGTAAATGTCTCAACACAATTGTGAAATTGCCAGGAAGGCTATGTTAACCAGTGTGATATAAACGTGTCAACCGGTCTGTGAAACTAATGTATGATGCCCTATGATCATAGCATTGTACATAGCTATGATTTAATAAAAAAAAATAAAATTAAATTAAAAAAAAAAAACATTTAATCAACAATTACAAGGCACTTAAAGAAGAAAGAACAAATGAGCAAGATACTAGAATTATCAGAGAAATACTTTGAAATGACAATGCTAAATATTTGAAAAGATTTAGTGAAAAAAGATGGACAATATGTGTCAATTGATGAAAATTTTTAAGAAAATCTCTTTAGTTATGCTGGATGTCCAATGAGAACTTTGTAAATAATTGTTGATTATATTGAAAATTAAGATTAAATTTGTTACCCTTTGTAATTCTCTGATCTAAGCCAATATAATTATATGACAGGTAACTAATGAAAACATACAGAAAAATACAGTATGTTAAATGTAATCTAATTAAAATGATACATATGTATACACACATTTATCAATATATAGACAGAAATATAGGTATGTCTACTACTGCCAAGGCTAGATTTTGTTTTATTAGAACTATTTTAATTTATAAAATAAAAGATAGGAAGAAAGCATATAACCATTAGGTAATATTGTAAGTATTACAAAGGCAGAGACAAAATTTTTTAACCAAAAATATCAAGCCAACATATACCATATTCTTAATACTAAAAATTGAAATTAAAATATTGGAGTCTGTACAAGACTGCAATATTGCCAGCTATTCTTTTTGCTAGCAATCAAATTGAAAATGAAATGCATTGATTTACAGCAGCAAGAAAAATATAAAGAAAATGGAAATAATCCTAATAAACAAAGATTCAAAGATGTTATGTTAAAAATCAATGTGACTTTATTGAAGGACAAGGAAGTTCTAAATAATGCATTGTTTTGATGGATAGTAAAATGTTGGAGTGATGAAAGTTATTGAGTTCATCTCTACTGTTTGAAATCAGTCTAAACAATATGTGAATATTTTTAAATAAATTTGAAGTGCTTGTTTTGTGTAACAGAAATATGTAAAAAATAGATAACTTTGAAAAATAACGAAGAAGTTTATATGACTTAGGAAAGATATTAAAACATAAGATAATTCATGAAATATTATTTGGTGCGCTCAGGTATCAGTGAAAGGAAATACACTAATAGATTTCATGTAAGACTCATAAAAATACTGAAACTTATATAATAGGGCTACATTTTTAAATCATGAGAAAGGAGTGAATTAGTCAATGGATGCTAAAGCCAACAAAGATCCACATACACTGGATTTCCCAAGAAAAATAAATGATAGACTCCTAAACAGTACGTATATGTATTGCATTTTTCTCATTATATAAAGTTTTTACTTGATAGTTATTGGTTCTTCAATAGTTTTTGTTAAAATGCTCTCGCCTTTTCTTTAGCTTTGAGCAAAGATTTCCCTCTCACCACAAACTTCTCAATTTATTGATGATTTTTGTGATTTTTAAGTTAAAATGATTTTTAAATGCCTCTGATTACACCAGACTAAAAATTAGGCACCCACCTACTTTTTCACAAACAAGGAGTATTTTAGTTTAGTATTTAGTTTCTAAGTTCTACTGCTATGCTCTCCCAATTCCTTAATTACTAAAATCTCTACTTTTTGTTCCTTTGGATGCAGTAGGGTCTGTTTTTTGCTGCTTGAATTTTAATGTAACTTTTTTTTTTCCCAGTTAATATTGCCAAGGACAATTATGTGTGGCTTTGTTCCACTTGAATTTCCATTTGAAGCTCTAGTTTATCTTCTGTGAAATTGTTAAGGCCTGTACTTGACTTGATCTCTGTACATTTTTCAAGCTAATTCAAAAAAGCTTTTATTCAATTTAAAATAAGCACATTTTTATTTGTAATGGAGATGAAGTTTTGGAGAGAAAGCAACTATGTTTTTACCTTGTTATTATTCACTAAATCTTACACAAAGTTAGGTAAAACTCTGTAATCATTACTTGTCTAAGAAGGCTTCTTCTTTTTGGCTTTTTAAATGTTGTTTTCCCCATCATATGTAAATGTACTTCACCTTGTACTTAAAGGACAGGGTAATCATAGGTTTCATACCTTTATATAAGGCTAGTAAAAAAATGATGTTGGATAACAACAACTTGTATTAACTTGTTGAAAATAGTTTTATTTAATATAGAAAGAATTTAAAGATGCAATATATTAGTAAGATGAATTTAAACCACTCTAAGCAAGGCATACATTTTCACATATGAAGGACCACAGTGCATTGATCTTACCTCATATGTTCTCCTTTCCTATTTGTATTTACTATTAAGACCCTTCCCCATGCTACTCTGGAATAAATGTTATTCAGACAGATTCTACAAGGAAGACATGCTGTTAATGTTAAGTCTCTCAAAAGACAACAAAAAAAATCAATATTTTAGACTAAGACTCTGTCTGAGATACTGCTATGGTGATGAGAATAGTTTGAGTTGGTGCCTATGTGAATGTGTATGTGGGTGTGAAGACTTACTTTAAAGAATTTTGCCATTAAGTAACTTAATTATTGGAACAACATTCCAAGGTGATGATTTTCCAGTAGAAAGAGGACAAACTTCAGTGACTAAGTTACATGGAGTCAGATCCCTGTTGTACAGTAGACCAGTTCTTTGACTTTGCACATATGACGTAACCTCATCATGCTTCAAATTCCACATTTACAGCATGAGAATCATGTTAATATCACATAATGTCTGGCATAGGGAGGAAGGTCCTTGGTAAACGTTAGGCCTATTCCTTTTCCAGATGAACTTTCACCGTTAAAGTAACAGGAAAATCCTAGTAGGCTGTTTAAAAAATCTTGTTTCCAGTCATTTATTTCACTTTATAAAAATACTTAGATTCTTTCTGGTGCCTAAATTACTCAGTGAATAATAAGAAAGTACCACTGAAGCTGACATTATATTTACAGTTCCTCAAAGTACATGAGCAGTACAGTTATAAATTTATTTACAAAGATGCTATTATTAACCTACTATAAATCAAGCTTGCAATGACTCATTCTCCACTGTACAATCTAAAAGATCATGGGAAGAATTATTAAATTTTTTTTTTTACATCAAGATAGAAAGATCATATGGTTTGTTTTGGTTTTAATAGATGATATTGAGGGGTACTGGAATAAAATTGTACCCTTTTGCGTGTGTATAAATCAGAACCTGGTGACACTGTCACGTGCTTTGATTGGGCGTCAGTCTAGCTATAGTACAGCCAAGTTAAACATAAGACTTTTTTAACAAAAAAAAAAAGTTTTGAGAGGTGAGTGAAAACTTGAAGGTATGAAAAAATCTGACTTTACGTACAAAGGTCTGGAGTCACAATAAGTAAAAATGTATTCTGGAAGGTAATTCAGCAGGATCAGGTTTCAGACTCCTCCACACCGGCCATTGCTTTCTTCCTACTATATCATAAAGAAACATTCTCATTATTTTTGTATTCTTCTGATTCTGTATGCTAGGGCTGCAGTCCCCAACCACTGGGCTGCAGGCCAGCACTGATCCCTGGCCTGTTTGGAACCAGGTCACACAGCAGGAGGTGTGAAGCATCCCCTGAGTTTGCAGTGGCTCTCATTTACTTTCATCACTGCCTGTCAGCTTAGTCTGGACACTGGATTTTCATAGCACTTGTACCACACTGTCAGCTCCGCCTGTGAGGGATCCAGCTTATGACTCCTGTGAGAATCTAAAGCCTGATGATTCCAAGTGGAGCGGGGGCAGTGATGCTAGCCCTGGGGAGTGGCTGCAAACAGACCATCTTCGGCAGAGAGGTTTGACTGCAAGGCGACTGTAGTAAGTCAACTGCTTCCAAACTAATATCAAAACTTGCCCCCATCCCTTGATCCGCGAAAAAGTCCTGTTCCGTGAAATTGGTCACTGGTTCCAGAAAAGGTTGGGGGCTGCTTCACTTAGGTGTATATAAGCACCAAGTAATCTTCTCACACTATAGAAAACTTGAACATTTGTATTTTTGTTCTGATCCAGGGTTTAGCTACATAATTGGGAATCATTATGGGCACTGTAATTCCTCTTATTCTGTAAAATATGTTTTACATGGTGAAAATTTCATACAAAAACTCCAAGTAAGGAATCAATAAAAATATGGCCTCTCGACTCTGAAATGGACCACAGATCATAATTACCTAATAACCAAATGCTTCCATAATTCCCCAAATTATTTTCATGCATTGGAAGTTATTGGCATTGACTCTGTCTCATGCCAAATGTGCCACTGGCAAGAGTTTGGAAATCTTTGTTATATAGGGAGCTTTTTAATATTTGTTGTAATGGTATTTATAGACAGCAGTGTGCTTGTAGAATATTACTAGCTTTAGGCTTTCTTTACCCCCGAACAAACTCAATTCCCAAGCTCCCAGAGCAATTTTTAAGCAGAAAGGGAGAAGGCAGTTCTGAAGACGAATGTAGTAGTGATCCCACACTAGGTAGGAAATCAGAATCGAAGATAGTAGGGGTCAAGCACAATTTCATAAATAGTGTGGTGCAATTTTCTGGCCACTGTTTCTCTGACATGCTAGGGAAGGCAAGCAAGACCAGTTAGTGGAAAAGCGTGCCGTCATTACGATGTGCTCCAAGCCAGAGAGAGCTTACACCATAGCCACATTAATAGTAAGAATACACAGTATTTATTAATCATTTACTATGTACCTTTTAATGTGGTAAGTGTCTTACATCTATGTTTTATTGAACCTTTGGAAGAACGTGTTAGTTAATACTGCTAATTTTCCCATTCTGCCCAATATAGTATGACTGTTGATGGACAGATCTGAGTTAAAAACAGAATTATTTGAAACTTCACAGTATTAGCTTACATGTCTTTCCTTATAAAGTCCTAGTAATTATTTATAATGATGTAAATATTGGAGAGAGAATAAAAAAGATCAATAATAAAACCTGTAAAGAATAATATTTAACACTAGCAAGTTGAGAACTATTTATATTTCTAAACACATTATGAAGTAACAATCTCTCATCACCGGCCTGTATTCTATTTAGAGTGAATCTTATAAAACTCATAAGAATATTTGTTTTATGGAAGTATTGAGTGTAAGAAAATTTTGTTTTTTATTATGTTTTATAATCTAAAATATAATAAATGTTTAAAGTTAGGTTGATTACCTAAATTTTTCTGTGTTTTCTGAAAATATGTTATCATTACATTTTAAAAGCCCACAGACATCACATTTAATGAGAGATGTTGAATTAAATAATAAAATTTTGGAAAGATATTTGTTCATTGAGAAAGCAGTTGCTTATTTCTCTGAAATTTCACAGGTCCTGTTTAAACTTCAGTCCTATAGTCCATGTCCACTTTATTTTCAACATTTAAGAGT
This sequence comes from Loris lydekkerianus, assembly GCA_963574355.1. NCBI lineage: Eukaryota > Metazoa > Chordata > Mammalia > Primates > Lorisidae > Loris > Loris lydekkerianus. The sequence continues at coordinate 27,921 of CAUYPK010001797.1, read as the reverse complement.
TTTAATGGATTTAGCAGATTAATAAAAGGTGTTTTCCTCTAAAGCTTTTAATCTTTGTCTTTTTATTGTGTGGTGCAGCACCCACCGTTTTCACATAGAGGGCAGCTTCATCCCTCTGAATTGCAGAATCTCTACCATTTGTACAGCCTTCCCCACACAGACAAAACTGAGCAGAGTCCAGAACATTATAATAACATTTGTCTCCAATGTTGATGAGGGCCAACACATATTAATTTGTCATTTGCCACATATTTATCAACCAGATTGCAGACTATTTCCAGACTGAGGCAGTTAAAAGCCTTTATTAAAAATGATGCTTTTGAAATCTAATTTATTTCAGCATGCATATATTTTTGTCTAATTTTTTTTGTATGTTTTACAAGCTAATAATGTTTCAAAAGTATCAAACAGGAATGTTAGACTTTCTACATCTATTATTCTTTATTAATGTGTTTTAGTACAATGTTATTTTATATCCCATTTTTTGCTATTGAAGCTCTGAATATTTTAAGGAAACTATACCATTGGTGGTATGATTATAGTGGCAGGTAGTAGTTATCATGACAATCATAAATTTAAAGAACTATTATTCACACATTTATAGTGGGAAATTATCAAGCAAGTAGAATGCTTAAAGCAATCAAGGTAAGTAGTCCACTAAATATTCAAAGAGAACTTTTCACATCCGACAAGTAGAAACTAAGGGTAAGAGTGAAGTTTGTGCTCACATATGTGGCTATGCTAATATCTACAATGACAATTCCTGCAATATTAAAAAATGTACAAAGGTTGTTTGTAAGGTTAAGTGTATAGGTTGTAAAACACAATGCAGGCTCAGTCTTCCTAGATCTCTTCGGTCTACATAGGAATTTAAAATAACATTATTGGAAGATCTTTGATAAAAGAAGAAAAAAATAGATAAGAAAAAAGACCATTCTATATTAAAAGAAATAAAAACAACTTTAAAAATTGAGGAAATGTGTATTTGACAAAACTTTTCATAACCAAATTATATGAGAACATCTTGATATGTTGCCCTAAGTTTGCTGTGCCATGAATAACATATAACAGTGGTTTTTTATTGCCTTCATAATAAGTATTCAGCCCTCAAAAATTACATTTTGAAGTATGATCTTTGTTGGATCTTTCTCAACTTTAAGGCATTGTTCCAAATGCTCTAGGAAATGTAAAGATTCAGAGCAATAGTCTTTGCCCACTATGAGCTTAAAACATAGTATGGAACTAATGCAAAAATAAAAATGCATGGCAGTGTTAACATTGCCTAAATTGATGGTGCAAATAAGAATCAGATGAAATTATCAAAGTAGAATCTTCAAGGTAAGGGCGTGAGAAAATAGAAAGGTATGCACGGGGCATCTCAGGAACTGAGTGTGACTCCTGAGACTGCTGCGTATTATCATGGTGTCAATTGCAAAGTTCATGTTCCCCTCTAAGCTTCACTTATGTATCAGAAAGCAACTCTGTTGTAGTTGTGGCAGGCGCCTGTAGTGCCAGCTACTTGGGAGGCTGAGGCTAAAGAATCGCTTGAGCCCAAGAGTCTGAAGTTGCTGTGAGGTCTGACACCCGGGCACTTTATCCAGGGGGAAAGAGTGAGACTCCACGAAAAATAAAAAAAGCAATTTTGTTGGTTTGTTGAAGTTTTTATAACACAAACCTCATGTATGTACCTACATAATAGGTAGATTACATAATAAAAATGTATTTTCTTATAATTCTGGAAGCTGGAAGTTTGAGATCAGCACGTCAGTGGCGCAGGTTTCTTCTTGGGCCTCGCTTCTTGGCTCACATGTGGCCACCTGCTCCTCTTCCTGTCCTCATGTGCCTGCCCTCTGTATCTGTGCCCAATTTTTTCTTTGTATAGGGGTATAAGACTTTTTTCAGTTAAAAAGCCTCATTTTAACGTAAGTGCCTCTTTAAAGAGCTTATTGTCAAATACACTCACATTCTGTAGAACTGGGGGGTTAGAGCTACAAGATATAAGTTTTGGGGTGATGCAGCCCATAACAGCAACTCACAATACCCATGCCATATAACTGCTTTAGGTTAAAATAAAATATGTCCTGTGGAAGTACCTTGAAAATTGAGAATGACTAGCCAGAGTTAAAAGGTGATTTGATGCAGGGCGTGTAACATCAACTGCTGAAACAAATACATCTCATGGGTTTAAGGCAAAACCAAAGCATGGAACAAACTAAAGAAAAATCCAATGAACATGATCCCAATCTAGATGTGACAAATCGAAGGTAGAGACTAGTTTCATCATTTTATAAGGTCTTGGTTCTCGTCACTGGATTCTGTGCATTCAGCACAGAGAAGAGTCTCCAGGAACAGAGCTCAGGACTAGAAGGCGGCCACCGCCCACACCTGCATTTCACAGGTGAAGAACAGTCGCTCAGTCCTAACAAAATGCAAAGAGGCTGGGAAACCTTGTCTAGTTATGAACAAAGGAGGAAAAAAAATATAGATAGTCTCTATGCTGGTGAAAAAATTATAAAAATAATTCAAGTGTTACTAAAAAAATATTAGCCAAAGCCTGCCCCCAACTTATCAGTATATTTATTTTGATTAGACTTTGAAACATAAGTAGGCAGCCGAAGATATAAATGGGAGCAGAGATTGCATTACAGTTAAAAGGTTATGATCCATGGATAGAAAGTCTATTACATTTTACATGGAGGAAATCCAATGTGGGGGCAAAAAGTCTGTAGCCAGGGGGCTTACAGTGACAGCTTGATTTTTTCCCCACGCTTTAGCTAAGACGCAAGCCATTGTTAAATTATCTAACCTTCCTAAGTTTAAATTCCTTCAGCAGTACATTTATAAGAATACTCACATAGTAGTAATTCGTAAGTATTATTGTATAAGACTTTATAGGGATCTTGTTAGCATTAAAAGAGTAATTTGCATATCTCCTGTGGCATTATAAACACCCAATTAAGATTCAATAACATTAGAGATATTAAACGCCAACAAGTGGAACATAACCACTTCCCAGAATAATAAATAGCGTTTTTTAAATCTCTTCCTATTTCCTGATTTTGTTTAAGTTAACACACAAAGTTAATACACAAGTTAATAAACAAAAAAAAAAGGTTAAAAAGAAAATTATACAGATGAAGTTAGAATAAATAGTATGCATGATCTTGTTAACTACTTAGAAAAGGAACCGTTGGCCATAGTATCTGACCAAGTCTGCTGCTTTCAACATCTTTGTTAGTTTACGGTTCAAGATTCATAGGGCAATTTCTTGAGACTTTTGTGTAAAACGGTTTCCAAAGTAACTTGGGTATAAAGAGGAAACCTTCCTACATCATTCACCCAGAACTCATTTCTATACAAAGATTGACTCACACAGAGTGAGACTTTTGCTCTAAGCTAATCTACAAGTCCAGTTGAATCACTGACAAAATTCAAGCTAAAGAAATGTTAGAATTTAATTATGAACATTTTTTTGGCATTAGAAATAACTGTTGTAGACTAGACCTTTATCCAAAGACTGATTAGAAAGTAACTCAACTTCAAAAGGACCCACCAGATTTATTTGCTGGGGCATTTACTAGAGAAGCATTCAGGCCTCCGCGATCATTATAAATCAAAATGTCAACACTATGAGTTGTACTTAGACACAAATGGGCAGCCAGCATGGATGCTAGAGCACAGCTGGTGTGTGCTTTACAAATCCACTGACCTTAAGTATATTGCCACTGTGGTTGATTCCAGCCGGGGCTTCTGGGTGTCACTCAACATTATTATCCCAAACAGATTATTATAATTAGCCCTCAATCATTTAAGGTGGAAAATTCAGGCAATATGAAACTGAATAATTTCTAGAAACTGTATAATTTAATACAACACCACTTGTTGTGTGCCAAATATTTCAAAACAGACCTATGTAAATTTCCCCAATTTTGTGTTGTAATGTAAAATGTAGTAACTTTGATCATTTTTTTGCCTACCTCAAGACCCACCAATGCATTCATATTTTTAACTGAATTTGGCATAACTTCTGTAGGTCCTAAATTTGACTATAAATTTGAATATGGTCATTTTTGTTTTATTCATCCATGCCAGCTATAATAAGGTACAGTTAAACTAACTAAACCAAGTTCAGGAGTTAAAATAATCATAATAAGAAAAGATTCAATGTTTTTCTTCCAGATAGCAAATATTAAATGTACTCTCTGATTATCTATTATATGTTAAACATACCATGTAACATATATCACATATTAAATATAGTAACATTCTTAGAAATAACAAAACAGGGGGAAAAAGTTCAAGCATGGTGACTACATTGATTTCCCCTATTAGAAAAGCCAAAATATGGATTTTTAAATACTTTTTTTTTTTTTTTTTTTGTAGGAGGTGGTAGAAAATATATTCTGAGGTGGTGCCTGTGGTTCAAAGGGGTAGGGCGCCAGCCCCATATGCTGGAGGTGGCGGGTTCAAATGCAGCCCCGGCCAAAAACTGCAAAAAAAAAAAAAAAAAAAAGAAAAAAAAAGAAAAAACAAATATATTCTGAATTTGAAGCTTATTCAGCAAAACCAAGTATCAGGTTGTTGCAAAAGTACCTGCAGTTTTTGCAGTGTTAAAATTTGCCATTTGATATGGGAATACATTCCGAAATAAATGTGTTTATCTTATATCTCATTTTAATACACATTTCTTCTTTTGGGATAATGACATTATTTAATGTCTATTTTATTTATTTTTTTGAGACAGAGTCTCACTTTGTCACCCTTGGTACAGTGCCATGGCATCGTAGCTCACAGCAACTTCAGACTCCTGGGCTCAAGCGAATCTCTTGCATCAGCCTCCCAAGTAGGTGGGATTAGAGGTGCCCGCCACAATGCCCGGCTATTTTTTGAGACCAGGTCTTGCTCTGGCTCAGGCTGGTCTCGAACTGGTGAGCTCAGGCAATCCACCTGCCTTGGCCTCCCAGCGTGGTAGGATTATAAGTGTAAGCCACCCTGCCTGGCCTTTTATATTTCTTCTGGACTATGAAAATAATTTTAGACAAAAAGCAAACTCCAAGTGATTTTCTTATTCAAGTTCAAAATGAGTCATATTTTTGACAACATCAACAGCGCATTTGGCCCAGGAACTGCCAGAAAACATCTGTGCAGTGGGGGTTCAAGACATTTTAGAAGGGATACAGGAGCCTTGAAGGTGAGGAGCACAGTGGCCGGCATCAGAATTGGACAACGACCTGCTGAGCGCACCATCCACACTGCTCCTCTGACAACTGCAGGAGAAGCTGCTGAAGAGCTCAGACAGGACCACGCAATGGTTGTTTAGCACTTGAAGCCAGCTGGACGGTTGCCTTGTGAGCTGACCAAACATCAGAGCAATCGTTTTCAAGTGTGACAACAAGGAAACATTTCTCAATGGGATTGCAATGTGTAACAAATAGTGGATTTCATAAAATAACCATCGTTGACCAGCTCAGTGGCTAGACCAGCATTTCCCGAAGACAGACTTCCACTGCAGAAAGTTCATGGTCACGGTCCTGGGTCTGCTACCAGTCTGATTCTCTGCAACCCTCTGAGTCCCTGTGAAACCACACATCTGAGTAGGCTGCTCAGCCAATCAATGAGATGCACTAACAACTGCAGAACCTGAAGTCAGCATTGGTCAGCAGAATGGGCCCAGTTCTTCGCCGTGAAAAGCCCTGACTGCTCACCACAGAACAAGCACTTCAAGAGTTGAATGAATTGGGCTGTGAACTGAACTTTTGCCTCATCCACCACATTCACCTGACCTCTTGCTAAGTGACTACCACATCTTTAAGCCCCTGCACAACTTTTTCTAGGGAAAAGAAAAATGCTTCCACAACCAGCAGATGCAGAAAATTCTTTCCAAGAGTTTGTCAAAACCCCAAACATGACTTTTTATGCTACAGGAAGATATAAATGTATTTCTCATTGGCAACAATGTGTTGATCATATTGGTGCCTATTTTGGTTAATAAACATGTGTTTGAGCCTAGTTATAATGATTTAAAATTCATGGTCCAGGAGTAACCACAATTACTTTTGCACCAACCTATTGTATTAGCAGGATATACTACCCTGAATGTTGCGATAGCTTCCTCTTCTAGTTCAGGGAAAGCTATTTTTAGCCCTAATAAGCATATGTGGTTCACAGTGGTTCATTTGGGAAATACTTTTTGAGTACATACTTGACTTTTGTCAAGGCATTAGGAATACAGAGTAAATAAGTCTTCTTAATGAAGCTTCTAATAATGGAAGAGGAAATAATAAACTAATTTATTTCTTTTTAAAGTCATTATAACCAGCAAGCTTCCACCACATTTTCTTTTTTCTTTCAGACGTCCAAGAGAGTGGCCCTTTCTCCATAACCAGTTCTCACCACGGCAACGTGAGAAGCAGCTCTGTGTGACCACCAGTCCTTAGGGTTTACAAGTGGCCCCCTTCTCTCCCTCTTTACCCACTGCCCTGACAAGGCCTTGAAAATGGGCACATTGCAAGTGAAATGAGCTTCTAACCCTGAGTCCCCAGGGAAGGAACAGCCCGCAGGGACCAGGGGTTCACTAAAATGGGAAACTAACATGTGAGAATGACCTTCACTTATGCTTGCGCCTTTATACACCAGGTGGCCTATTTTCACTGAGTTGAACTCATGAAGCCGACAATTTAATTCATAAACTCATCCTAGAAAAAGTGCTACAACCTTCATTGTTGAATATCACTATGACAGTCACTTTCAACGTCCTCCCCTCGGGAAGCTGTGCACCGATGCCATCATCCACTCCACTCTTAAAGGCAATTTTGGAACTCTTTCTGTAATGGCCATCAGAGATATTTTTATATTACTCTTGATGTCCTGAATGTCATTAAAATTTTCCTTTAGATATTTTAGTTAACTTTAGTTAAAGAAAAACATCACTGGGGGCAGATCAGGGCAGTAAGAAAAATGTTCTAAGATAGTTATTTGTTTACTGGCTAAAAACTTCCCCTGATGGTGCCCTGGGAGGTCTCTGCTTTTGTTCATGGCTGAGCTCCTTCGGGACCACTTTGGCACACACCTTTCTCATGCCAAGATTTTCAGTTGAGATTTTTATTTTGACCCATCTATATTTCCTTGGTCTGCTATGCTTCTCAGACAATTTTAATAGACAATCTGACTTTTTTTTTATTAAGTCATTTGTACATAGAACATAAATACATTTATGCCATTATGGGATTCAATACGTTGTATGTGTGTACAAATTGGAGTGCTTACATCCTACCTGACTGATTTTTGCAATTTTTCATCAGTTCTGCTTCTCACTGGCCAGTCTGGCCTCTCATCCTTGGTAACCCTTTCTCTCTCCTTAGAAAAAATGTTTAATTTGTTTGCACACTGTTGTTTTCTTCATGGCCTACCCCCATAAACCTGGAGTAACACCTCCCTGATTTCACTTCCACTCTTGGCACCTTTAACAAGAAATGTAATGCTTATTTGCTGGGCTAACTCAAGCTCCCAACATTCTTGCCACAGAAACAAACAAACAAGCAAACAAACAATGAGCACTGCTCAGCAGACACCACCACACCTGGACAGGAGCACATCTGTGAAGCACGGTGGTGAGTCTGTGACCTTAATTGTCAGCACACGTGTGTTAATTATTACATATGGGGAAAATATGAGGGTGTGAGGGTGTAAGGCACACCTGTGCACTGGGGTGAGGAGGCATTTAAGTTGGTCAAGTAAGCCCTTCTCATGAAATAACCCAGGAGTGATGGAAACTGACTTGACTGAGGGCAGGACCCAGCACTGAGGCCCCTTCCTCTCCTGAGTTTGGACCTTTCGTCCCCTTTCGGGGCGTCTTTCTCATGGGCATCTTTCACTGTCATTTAATTCACTCACACGTTCGTGCATGCCCTCACCTTTTCCTCTGGGCACCTCCTCTGTATTTGCAAGAGAACTTCAATAAAACTCCATCCATATCCTTCGCTTGTTTCATCCCTGTATAGATGAAGGTTTTGCCCTGAATCCACTGAAACAAACCGCTACGTCGAGTTCACCAAAGTTGATAAAGCCCTATAATTATTTCCTGATTCTCTCCCTGTAGGACCTCTATGAGCATTTGACAAAATTCTTGACCTTGAAAGCTTTACTTCAGATGTGGCATACATTCAGGATCCCCCAGTGACCTGGTCTGTGCCCCATTTTTCTTCCTATTTCCTCTCTCGTATCTCCTGTGTTTCTTCATATCTCCTCATCTTTTGACGGTTCCGTGACACCAGTGCTCAGTCTTTCATCCTCTCCACCTCCCTGCTCTTCATCCTCACTCTCGGCTTCACTTCCTTCACTCCCGTAACGGGGATGCCCTCCTGACACGGATGTCAATGTCTCCAACTCAGCTCCTGCCCTTGCAGTCGAGACCAGCACAGCCATCTCTTCCTATAGCCGAAATTCAGACTCCAAGTTTCCTCGGGCTGATCCTCCTGTAGTTTTTTTTTTTTTTTTTTCCTGCAGTTTTTGGCTGGGGCTGGGTTGGAACCTGCCACCTCCGGCATATGGAGCTGGCAGCCCACTCCTTTGAGCCACAGGCGCCCCCCTTCACTAACACATTATTAATGTATTCTTATCTTGCTCAGAGTAAAAAGTAAAATACTGTAATTCTGAGTCCTACATGATCTGGGCCCCATTCCCTCCTTCCCTTTCTCTTCTTCCTCCAACCCCTTGGGCACCAGGCATACTGGCCTCCTGGTTGAGCCTTACAGGTAAGAACGCCCTCAGTGTGCAGTTCTCCTGGAAGCCACAGGTGTCAGCAGGGCTCACTTTATTTAGATTTATTCAAAATTTATTTTCTGTGTAACTCTCAACCCTGATGGTTCATACTTCTGCCTTCCTACTTATTTATTATCCAGTCCTGATCACTGTGTGCAATGTAAAATCTTTGTGTGCAAACATGCACACAGAGTGTCGTTTGTTAGTTTTACTTGTTTATAAACTGTGAGAAGGCACGGTCTATTTTCTATCTTTTTCTGCATCTGTTTTCCAGTACTTAAGACCAAATGTCATACCAGGAAGATGCATGGAAAGTGTTCATTGAATGATTGGCTGAAGGAATTAGAGACTGCTATAAATTCTGCATACTGTCATTGTAAATATTAGATTAATGTAATCAAAAATAACTCCCTCAACTGTAGTTTTTTCTCTTTTTAAGTTATAATATACTAAAATATCTTTTTTTAAATGTAATAGTTTTAAATGTAATTCAGTCTGCTATGTTAAATTTTGTGTATCAAAATATTATGAAAATAGAGCAAACATTTAAGATGAACTTTTCCATTTTCTGTGAACAATTTTCCAACCTAAGGCAATAATGAAGTTATGCCAGTGCTAAAATAATAGATCTCAAACCTCAAAGAAATATTTTAAAAGATGAATGATTAAGAGGCTCCTCTTGGTGAGCTTTACTTCAAACACAGAGTGACGTTACAAGTGGCCTACCTGTCTTTTCATAATTATGTGCCAGGTTACATCCAATCACAGAGGAGTCAAAACCTTTCTAGGACAGGAGGATTCACTTTCCTGTTCATCCACAGTGATGCTCCCACCTTTGTCCTTTACAGAGGTCCTTGATTTAAAAATTATGAATTAACTGTATGAAGTGTTCAGGAAGCCATGGGTGTCACTTTCTTTAGGTTTATTCAAAACTTATTTTCTCAGTGACAAACATTCAGGAATTACATTTTTCTTTTATGGAATATAAAACATTCTGCTATTGGGCATTTCCTAAATACATATTTGGAGATAAAGGCAGTCTAGTCTTTTGGTTTCAAATATGTGTTCTAGTTATGGCTTAAAATTAAAGCACACTATTAAAATATTCCATATAAAATCCATTGGCTCAAAATGTATAAACCAATCACACCTGTGGAGATGTTTTAAAGACATCTTCATGGGTTGATTCACAGTTGTAGGTACATACGAATAAATACCTGACATTCAAGGAGCCTCTATTCTGTTTTTAATTCCTTTTGATGTTGAGGTCCTATGACGTAGAAAAAACTAAAAAAAAAAACCTAAATGGATTTCACTTTAAAATCAAAATGAGTTGTGTCTGAAATTGTGTTGTGTCTGTGACAGTTTAAATCCCTCATTGACATTCTATATTTCTCTGGTTTTATCAAAAAAGAAACATGGCAACGGGGTTAGAATATTTTCCCTCAATCAGCCTATGGCAGTGAAAGGGAAAGAATAGGACCTGCCCCCAGGAGGGGCTGTGTTTTACTGCTCTGTGGGCCCTGCACTCATTTTACGTGGGCCCAGGGAGGCAGAGGGCGTGCAGGTAGCTACTAGGAGCCCTCAGCAGTCACCCAAGCAGTTAGTCTGAAAAGGAGGCCAGGTGGTCCCTAGGGAATTATAGAAGAAAACCACATAAAAGTTGAAATAATAAAACCTGGGGAATAAATACAAAAGCCTGTGTTCGCAAGGCTGAGCACCACAAGGAATGCCACCTCAGCAGAAACCCCGTAACCAGGCCAAGCAGAGAACTGTCTTCCTAGGTTAAATTATTCTTGTAAAAATCTCCCTTATTTCTTCCTTAATTTTCAATTCTGCTATATTTTATAATAACATACAAAAAAAATACTATAAATTTGGGAAACAGACTCAAATTTAACAAATTTAACGTTACATATTTACAAAGCCTTTGTTTGCAATTGCACCAGCTGGTAAGTCTATTATCCTCAGTATGAAACTAGGAGATAATTCGTTTCCAGTTTTATCATTCATCTTAGTTTCAGTGTAATTTAGACTGTGCAATAATATAACTGTATTAACAGTTTTTCAATCATATTTTAATTTTTATGTTCAGATTTTATAAAAGCACATTATAGAATATTTTCTTAGATTTATGGACATGATATAATGTGTCAGCAGACAGAAAACAGCTCACCTAGCTTGACCTATGCTCAAGGGCTCATGCTAATTAATAGAGAATAGGCTGCAGCTCCATTTGCTAATGACCTTATCTACAATGGTCAGGATGGAAAACACAAAAGGTACATCTGATTTTTTTTCAGTATTCCTTTCTCCTTCAATAAGTGTGGTGAGGCTTTGGCAGCAGAAAGCCTGTATTCACAGCCTAAAAAAAATATTTATTGAACTTTTGTCAATGTCAGGTACTATATGAAACACTTTATAAATGAATAGTCTAATTACATGCTGACTTGAAGGAACTATTACCATCCTTTTTTCACAAACAGATTGCATTTTAGAAAAGCTAATTCACTTGTCCAAAATAAGGCATCTAGTAAAAGGTAATGTCAGGACTCGATCTCAGACATTCTGGTTCTGAGTCAGAAAATCATCATCGAGTTGCTCACTGATACATGCGAGTTTCTTTCTAGTGATACAGGTTTTAAAATGCTTTTAAAAGCAAGGTGTTTTTTCCTTTAAAGATTACTTTTCATTACATAAAATAAATTGCATATATACATAAAACTGTGTATGTGTATTTATACTTTTATTTATTATCTAGCTGGGCCTATTTCTGTCCTTCAACACACAAGGTTAAGAATACATTAAATTGGCTGTGTGTCTTTCCAAGCCCTGTTATTTGGCTATAAATGTGCATGATCGTCCACAGTACATTAAGAAACATGCATATCCTTCAACTCGCTTTCCTGGTTTATCGTTATGTTCCTGAGATTTACTTTAGTTATCTAAATTGCATACTTATGTCAAAATTTGTATATTTCACTATTAGTATAAAATTAGATTTTTTTCTACATTTTACTGTAGTAACTGATTTTGTAATGAGCCTACTGTCACTTTAAGAACAGGTGCAAATTGTAGTCACAGGTTACTCACAGCCACTCAGTACATCTTTCCTGTAGGATCATGTCTTAAAGGCAGACACATAATGAGTCACAGGCACGTGTATTTTTCTGTTTAATGTTTCTCCCCAGGTTGTTCTCCCAAGAGCTAAGAGTAAAGAGCCTCTTTGGACTTAATTTTCCCCACATAATCACCATCACTTTATATGTCATGTTGCTTGCTTTTTATTTATTTGTTTATTGATTGATTTTGAGACAGATTCTCACTTTGCTACCCTAGGTAGACTGCCTATTATTAATACAGATGGTGTCTCACTCTTACTCAGGTCTCTAAACTCCTGATCTCAAGCAGTTCATCCACCTTGGCTTCCCAGAGTGCTAGTGTTATAGGAAAGAGCCACCACACCTGGCGGATTGCTTGATTTAAAAAAAAAAAAAAAAAAGTTCTGCCACTGTAAAGATTGTGACATGGCATATCATTAGGGAGTGAATTTATATCTTCCTGATTACAATGGAAATTAAGAATCTTTTCTATTTGTTATCCAGGATTTCTCTTCTATAGATTATTTATTTGAGTTAAGATCTGAACTGTGCCAAGAGGAAGTGCAGCGGAAATGATTGAACATCTGGGTGGTGAATTCAGGAGTGAGGTTGAAATCAGAGCAGTAAATGTGGAAATTATTGGCATAAAATGGCAATTACTGCTAATGAATTGGTTGAGATAGAGGAGAAAAGTTTGAAGGATTGAAGCCTCAGTAGTTGGATATTGAGAGATATCAGAAAAAGGAGGGATATCTCCTAGAAAGGGCAAGAATCCTACAAAGATAGAAGAGAAATGAGGAGATAAGGAAAGTCGTTAGGAAGGCAGGAAAGGGTTCGCATCACCCTTTTTATAAGACAGAGCTGAGAGGCTAGGAGAGTGGAAGACAGACAGCCATGCAACCTTTGGGTTGAGATTTTGAATATTATTGATAAGAGCAGCTTGTGGGAATGGTGGAATTGAATGAGTACAGACACATTTTTACATTCTTTCATTCATTCTTTTTCCAGCTATATTGAGACATAATTGGCAAGTAAAAACTGAAAATGTTTAAGGTATATGACATGATTTGATAAACACACAATAAAATAATTACTACCACCAAGCTAATCATCTACCTCCTCACATAGTCACATGTATGCATGAAAACTTAAAATCTTCCCTCCTAGCAAATGTCAAGTACGTAACACAGTATTATGAACTTTAGTCACACACGTGCTGTGTGTTAGGGTCCTAGATTTATTCATCTTATAGCTGGAAGTTTATGGTGTTTGACCCACGTCTTTCCAGCCTCTGGCCCCCACCATTCTCCTCTCTGCTTCTGTGAATTTGAATCTTAGATTCCACATGTAAGTGAGATCATACATCATTTGTCCTGGCATGTCAAGCTTAGCTCACTTAAAATACTGCCTCCAGGTTACAAGCTCCTCATTCCCGTTATCCATCCATCCCTGGACGCTTAGGTCATTTCTCTGTCCTGGCTAGTGTAATTGAGCATGAGAGTTCAGAAGTACCTTGAAGAGACTGATTTCACTTCCTTTGGATACAGACCTAAAAGTGAGATGACTGGATCACACGGACATTGTATTTTTAATTTGCTAAGTTACATTCCCATCAACAGTGCACCGAGGTTCTTGTTTTTCTCTGTCTTCTTGATAAGAGTCACTGTAACATCTGTGAGGTGCTATCTCATCATGGTTTTAATTTGCATTTTCCTGAAGGTTAGTGATGCTGAACATTTTGTTTTATATATTGGTCGGGCATCCGTGTGTCTTCTTTGCAAAAATGCCTATTCAGGTTCTATGCCTATTTGTTAATTGACTTATATGAGATTTTTTTTGTTTATTTGTTTGTTTGTTTGCTACTGAGCAGATATTTCAAAAATTAGTCACAGTTCATGCACATCCTTCTGCTTAGTAAACCTTACCCGTTTCTCAGGCTGTTGGCAGGCATGTTGATCTCAGATACCCTAGCTGCTCCCACAGCCCCGGCAACAGCCTCCTGGATCTTTTGTCATGTGTCTAGGGTACTAGCTCTTCCACCAGGATAAATGCCAGGTGTAGGCAAAATTTTCTTCTCTCCTGATGCAGAGGGAGCTGAGGCGATGCTGTCACTCTGCCTCTACCTAAGGAGGCTTCTGGTGACCCAGACTCCTGCCCATACTGTAGGATTGACATAAAGTGCCACTTTGCAGGATATGATTCCTTGGTGGCGACCCGAAGGTCCTGGCAACACAACACGCAAGTATAGTGTCATCAATGCTCTGCAGGGACAGTCTTGGGCAATGAGAAACAAGGGCTGTCAGGGCCCAGAGATAAACTCCTCTCCCTTTCTCCCCAGATGGGTGGATCTGACACCCGGTGTTCCACTTTGGCCTTCTGTAGAACTTCTAGACAAACGAACTTCTAGACAAATAAGCCATATGTCTTCAAATTGCATCTTCCATCACAGCAGTCACCCTAAATCTTTGCCTCGGGTTCCATTTTCTAGCAGGCTATGACAATATTCAGAGGCAGCAAAGAATGGAACATCAATTAGAGAGAGATTTGAGGTCGGAGTGTTTTCTTTTTTTTTTGGTATTCTCAGGCCGTTGGCAGGGAGGTTGATCTCACATACTTGTTTCTTCTATGGTAGAGGCTAGTATCACATATCTGTAGCCTCATGTAAGGATACAGAGGAGAGAAGGGAAAGTTCGTTTGTAGGAGCAACATTCTCAGTAGGTGAGAGAGCTTGGGAGACACTAAAAAAAGTAATAAAGTGACAATTTGTGCATATGCACCTGGAAGGGGATAGGTTAGGGATGTGTGCAGAAGTTCTTTTCTGATTTTCCACAACCACATTCGTTAGTCTCAGCATTCCAAACTGGGGTTGTTTCACATCAGATCCCTATTATCTATTTATAGATTTATAGTCTGGCTGTATTTCCTTTTTCAAAAGAGAATTCAATGACAAAGGCTCTGAACCTTCTCTAGGTGTAAGACATAACAATTGGAAAATCCTTAGTTAAAAATCTGCCTTAGTCCCAGTACTTTCTGTGAGTAATGCAGTTTTTACATACTAATACAAATTTGGCTCTGCTTAATTAGTAATAAATAAATAAATAAATAAACAAATAAAATGAGTCATTGAACTGAACACTGTTACTAACACGTATTGCAAAATAGTAGTATATTTTAAAATAACATCAATATAGCTTAAAATTATAAATAGGGTTTAAAAATTATATCATTACTTTTTAATCCCCCTGGAGGAACATAACTATGTTTCCTAAGCTAATGGAACATCTTTGAATTTTCATGCTTATTCAGAACTAATTCGTATTCTTTTCCCGAGGTAGAATCAATTTCATAATGTGGACTGAGTAATTATTTTAGATTTTGTCAAAGTACTACAAATAATTATTTTCAAAATAACTTTTCAGATATGATATAGTTCTCAAATGAACACATCAGCGCCACGGAGTTGTCTGGGAGAAGGCACAGAAGCTGGGAGGTAGCAATGACTATGTTCAGCCGCCCCCGTGTGCACCGGAGCCCTCATTTCTCTGTGCCAACTTGGCTGACATAACCTTGCGTAATGAATGGCTCCAGATACAAAGACACTCTATTCCTGCAGCGTCAGCCCTCTGCTGACATACCTTATCATTGCAATTTGTCTCACCTTTCCTTGTGCGTACTATCTTTCTGAAGCTTTATCTAGTCAACTGCCACAAACTGCTGTTCTCAAACACATTTTTCAAATCTAATGAGAAAGGTGATTTTGGAAAAGAAAGTTAATGGCCTGCATGGTATCAGCGTCTCTCTCCCTGGGTCCCGCACAGCTGTATCATCCTTTGTCTAGAGATGGCTGCAGAGGATCTTATGTTGGCCTGGGGTCCTTCCAGAGTGAGAAAATGAGACCGAGCCCTTGAGAGGGATAGAAACATGTCTGGATTGCTGGGATCTTCGGGAGGATGAAGGACTAGCTCACAACTGAAAGTGGCAGTGAAGGCACTTAGCTGCTCAGTGTGGGGATGTGGCGTCTTTCACGTCCACTTGAGGATGGGAGGACTGAGGGGCGCAGAGGGCCCATCTCCTTCCTGGGGTGCAGGAGAGACAAGGTGGGACAGCCCAGGAGTTTCGGCTGACTCCCCTCTGTACCCTCCCTCCTTTCTAGGAGGCAAGCACGGACGGGTGTCAAGCAGGAAAGAACGGCCTGGGCGGGGAGGCCCGACCCTCTCTGGCGAGGGGTCTCTGAGGAGAATGCTGTTTTTAAGCAAACACAGAACCTTATGCCCAAATCCCTTTGCTCACCAATTGCTCCCAAGTATCTACAGAACAAACATGTGGGCATTGGACTGTCTTCATTTGTTTTCAGAGGCAATTCCTTCATCAAGTTCCTTTCATCTCTGACGGGTCTGTGCTGCGTGTATGTTGTGTGGGATGGGGATGACGTGGACATGTGGTCACCTGTTCAGAAGCCTCTTTTGCTTTGTTCTCCCTGGCTAATCTTCTGAACCATCTGGGCGACCTTCGGCAGCCAGACCTAATGACCCTTACTGTGTCTTGCTGTTCCTTGCAGCCTTGAGTTTCTGCTTCTTGGTGATACTGAAGCCAGCTTTGTTGTGGGGTCCTCAGAAAAGGGCTTGGGACATCCTTGCAAGGGGGAAGCTGCCTGCTCCACCCCTTCTTGCTAAGACCCAGCTGCACGCCTCTTCCTCTCAGCTCTACCCACAGCCCAGAGGTTTGACAGAGGGCCCAGGCTCACGTTGCTCTTTCACCGAGGATTCCTCAGCGACACACCATCTTAGAGCCTTCATCTTAATATGTTTTGCATTCAGGCCTTTCTTCCATCTCTGTCACTTATCTTTAATATTCTAATGAAATTCAAAGAGCAATTTATGGCTTTATTTGAGCATCAGAATGTTCCCAAGGGTCATGCAAACAGTGAATGACGCCTATATTAAGGCAGTAGATTTTGCATTGTGGTTCATTTGTGGAAGCACAGTATTGTCCAGAGAACCTGAGACCCCCGTTATTTACATTGGAGTGTCTGCTTGCCAGGTTTGATCTTGTCCCTATCCTATGTAGGACAGCAAGCATCACCTTGTTATTTGTGATTAAAAGTATGGCATATACTTTTATGTTTAATTAAATAATAAAATATTTGAGTAGGTCTCTTGGATATCTGTTTTATTCCAGAGGGACAATTTGAGGAGGGTTTTCAATGCTTGAAAAATGGTAACAGACTTTGTGAAAAAATCTGGCCAATTTCTCTATAAAGGGGCTACTTTCAAATGACTCTGTGAGAGACGTGCTCTTCTGAGGATGAGGGAGTCTCACTGGCTTCCTGAGTTTGGATCCATCTGCCAACAAACTTCTTTTTCCAATTGAAAATAAAGATCTCATCACTTATTAAGGAGCATAACTGAGGATTACAAACATACTTTAAAAATAAAGTCTCACGGGACATTTGGGAACACTTCAGGTAAAAATGTAGATATAATAAAAACAGACTTTATGATTTGTAAATGACAATAACTTCAAACATTGATGTAATAAATATGCTATGAATGACAGAGTATTGTACTTCAAGATGTTCTTATATTTCATTCTTTATTTTCCTCCAAAGATAAAACTTGCACAACCAATACATGGCCCCGTGGCTTCTGCAGGATGGTACCTGCCACCTCATTACTTGTTTTCCAAAGTTGTCACCAATTTCCTTTCAACCTCAGCTTTTTGGCTTTCTTGGTTGGTGAATTAGTTTTGTTCCTTCCAGGTTCACAGAGATGGTGCCTTTTGTCAGTGATTTGATAGCTCTGCATAGGAAGGTTAGAGGGTAATTAGCTGGAAGTTATTTACTTCTTCTTGGGAAATGGCATCTGCTTAATAAATGCCTGCTGCACATCCCATTTAAGTGTCATTCAAATGCCTCAAACTCACTTTACTTCAAGATGTCATTAGATTCTAGGAGAGGGTCAACAAAAAAACTGGTCTCCGATTTCTTACTTAACACTTCTGTCAATAATTCACCTGACTCTGAGAAGTTTTGTGTCCCTGAAGCACTGTGGTTCACCATCGGTATTTTGGGACTTTCAAGATTTCTGAATATTGTTTGTTCTACATTTGGCCACATCGTGCCATCCCTGGGCAGTATCTGTACAGTGTAGGGAGCTAGTGTGGGTTAGTCAGGGGTCATCCTAGAAGCTAACTAGGGGCTAAGTTGGCCAGTGGCTCAGGCCTAATAGTCCCTTCATGCTCACCGGGGGTGGGATGGAGTGAGGAATAGGGTTCTGGGGTGAAGCCGCCTCAGGGCCACCTTGGTTCCAGTACTTCCTTAGGGTCTTATTCCCAAGAAACAGGTGCTGTCTCAACATCTCACAGCAAGCGATTTTGAGGGGTTTCTCCTGGGAAAAGCAGGAAGGGAGTGAGAAAGAGAAGGAAGGGGAAGAAGGCAGTCTAGCTGCGTGCAGGTCAATGCCCTGCCCAGCTTGCTCACAGAGAGCTCCAAAGCACCACTTACCATTCAGAATCTGTCTCACCTTGTGTCAAGGAGTGGTTAGCATCCTGTTAGTTAGAAGACGTCCTGGAGGAGTTGGAATCCTCCAGGCATCTTTATTTGTGTATGTAGGTGGCTCTCATTGCACAAATGTATCCATTGAATAAAGTGCAGGGTGCTAGTTGTCAGAAGCAGCACGCTCATAAGATGGGAGGAGGCAGGGTGTGTAAGTGTGCAAGTACCCACACATGCATTCAATGCACGTGTACATGCACACTCATGCACACAAGAATGGAAAGCATCTGAAACAACGGTGTCAACTAAAACCATCTACTGTGTCCTATTAGTCCAGTTATTAAATTCATTTAAGTTTAGTATTTCAATTAAAATCAAATATAAAAGCACATATTAGTACATATTGCCAGCCTAGCACAGAGTTGTCATTCAGTACATGAAAGCTGCTATCAGCACTGTTATCAAGAATCACTTTGTTTCCTTATTTTTTCTTGTGCCAACTTTCCTGTCTTCTTTCCAGAATTTTTCCCTGCCAATACTTTCTTTGTACTTTTCTCTAGGATCCATCCATTCTTTCCTATTGCCACAGACCCATTCCAAGGTGCATTCTTGAAATCCTGCCCCGAGGCTCCAGGATCCCTCCTGACTCATACCCACCTGCCTAAGGTGTGCTTTCCTAATTAGCCTTGGGCACCTTGGCGTGGGCAGGGTGCATTTCTGTGACCTCTGCCCCGGGATTAAGTCCTGCATTAACTGTCCAAGCCATGCAGTCCTTCCATATCCCTTGTTCTTAAGAACCAATTCTTTCCTTAGTCGGGGAGCATGAAAAATGATCTAATTGAGTATTTCGACATTTCAGCCTCAAATTTCCCTGATACTAAGTTTATTTTGATTCTTTGACCAGGCCTCAGCACTGTACATGTCCAAGACTGGCTCAGTTGGCTTGTGGCCCTGTCGTCCTGTAAGCCTCAACCCTCCATTTTGGTCTAGGCAGTGGTTCTCGACCTTCCTAATGCCTCGTGTTGTGGTGACCCCCAACCATAAAATTATTTTTGTTGCTACATCATAACTGTAATTTTGTTACTTTTATTGAATCATAATGTAAATATATGATATGCAGGATGTATTTTCATTGGTGACAACCCACAGCCTGAGAACCACTGCTCTAGAGTCTGTCTTAGAAACTCAGGTCTGTGTGTGGAGGACTAAGGACTCGATCTTGCTTACTGGGGAACTGTCCGAATGGGCCACAGTTCCCTAATGGACAGGACCAAGAAATGAAGTGATGACCACACCTTTCATGGATGACCACATCCATGAAATCTATCAACGGCCTTGTGTATAGGGGGCATTTAGGAACTGCCCTTGGGAAACTAAACTTAAATTTGGTGTGAAAACAAAAAGCTTAACTCTGACTTCTCTTCCCCATCTGCAGTCCTGCCCATCTGCCTGTCCAACCGAATGCTGCATCCCCAAATTCGTATCATGGAGCCCATATGGCACATGGAGGATCTCAGTAAATGATGAGTCTATTTGACAGCGTGCTGGACAATCCTGACAGCTCCTCTTATAGAATACGGGCCACTTACTTCTTAACTCTTTCTTTGGACTTCAGTCAGTTCACCCACCGTTGGACTAGCCCACTCTGTTCTGCTTTCTAGGGTATCTTCAGAATATGAGAGTAGCTTGACAAAGGCATTTTCCACAGCTGACATCTGCCTGAGGGTTAGGTTTTGAAGCGCTCTGGCCTTTATGAACTCTTGGACTCATAAACTCATAAGGTTCTGAACATTGGCCTCTTCTGATGTGTTCTCCAGATAAAATAGCACTGTGAGCCTAATGACAACCTCAGTTTTTATTGTGTTTGATTCCCACTTTGCCATTTTCATTTATCATCCTTCACTCTAGCAATATTTTCTTAACCAAACAACCTATACATGCTACATAGAGCCGCCTACACAATTTTGGACCTGTTCCGTGTCAGTACCTCACTTTCCTTCTCCTCTATGTACAGCTAAATTATAAGAAGTTTTTTCTTCCAAGGTCATATAATATACTTTTTTCCTTTTTTGGCAGTCTCTCACCCCTGAATCATACTATTGTTTTTTCTTCCCTTGACCTTGCAATTTTATCTTGTTGTTCTGAAGTTCACTGTGTTCTTCTATCTTTAATGTCTCCATCAATCATTTCTTTTTCTTTCATTTGAGAGCAAGGATCAAGGTATTTTGTTGGTTAGCTTTCCCATTCATTCATTTTAATTGGATGCTGGAAGGCCCTCAGTAGATGTCCATGTATGCATGAATAAATGAATAAATGATTCTTCAGGTAGTCTAGATATCCACAATATGAGAAATACATTGAATACTTAGTATTAGAGCTCATTAGACATTTTTCAAATGGAGGGAAAATTGTTCTGAAACAAAAATCACAAAGATGAATAGACCAGACCCATTTTGCTTAATTTATAATGAAGTTTTAAAAACTCAGGCAATATCAACAAAAATAATGAAATTATACAGTGAAATATGTCATGATATTATATGGCTCAGCTAGCAAAGCAGGTTCCAGCTAGCAAAGCAGGTATTGAGATCAAAACTTTTATTGGTATAAAAGAAATAGGTTTATGTCCTTCAGTTAAGATTTCCTCACTTGTCAGGATTCTCTGTGGGCTCCAACCTGGGTTGGGTGTAGGCAGCAGAGATGACGCTGGTGAAAATAATAAGACTCTGCACATCTTAATGTGTAAAGTCTGGGAAGCCTGTAGAGGCTATATTGACTCACATGCCATGTGGCAGAATGAGACAAGCTCTCTGACTGCTCAGAAACCTTTTATTGATCTATAACTAAAGGGTATATGAAAAACGCAAAGGTGCCACAATAGGATTAAAAGAATTCCACACCCCCAAGAAGACTGACTGAAGAAGAAATGGTTGGGTAATTGGGAACATATGGTGGTGAGTCATCAACAATGAAAGATAATTTATTTAGAATGGGAGAGGAGGAGAAAACACATTTCCACTATCTAGGGCAAGCAAGGTAGTACTAATCTAACTGCCCACCAGGAGTTTAAAGGGCTTCACCCTGCCGGCCTGCTGAGTCTCCCTCCAGGGATGGTCTTAACAACCTTGCCTTTCCTGAGCGCCTCTGGGCTCCTTTCATCTTGGGAGGTGTTGATGAGCCCCCAGGGATGGGCTTCTGTGTACTTTGCCTGGATTCAGGAGAGGTATCCTACAGATAAACCAGCCTATCTGCCTCACACACCCATTGTCACGGATTTAGCTGTTTCTGGATTCTTTATGGGTTTCAAACTAGTTGAGGTAGACTAATCAATTTCATTCCATGCTTAGCTTAACAAATCTAACAGCTGTTTTGATTATTTTAGTACAAACTTACATGGCCAATTTATGAACATTAGCAGAAATATAGGTATTAATCTCCACAAACGCATGCAGAATCCAAACAAGACATGTGTGCTGGTGGTGTTTTTGCTACACTAATGATCTTCAGGTTCCTTTTGTTTTTTTAAAGAACCTAGTTTCTTGATTCATGCAACAGAATCCTATACTGATTTGAAATTCAGTCTAACATTATTGCTATTTTTAGCCATGTACCCTAATTTTCTGTGTTTTTTTGTAAATGATGTCCATGATTTAATTTTTAAACATCTTTGTGAATTTTGTCCTCATTTATTATTTGTCAATTTTTTCCTCACTAACTGAATCAAATACCAATTAACTATTGCCACAATAACACTATAACAAACATCCCAAATTTGAATACCATAAAACACCAGACACTTATCCCACGATCATGGGCCTGCAGGTTGGCTGTGGTCCAGGGGAGAATGTCTGAGGTCTGCTCAGTGGCTCTATTGCAGATTTTAGGTCAAATGCACTTGTCAATTGTCTTTATTACCTTTGGTGAGTTTATTTACATAAAATAAAAAGGTAGTATGCTCTGAGTTGGGCTTCAAAACCAACCATTTCTTATGAGGGGAAAGAGTTACTGTAACATTATGTTTGTTTCCAGTGTCAAGAGCAAGGGATGTGCTGGCTAATTTTCTACCTACTAATCTTCCACGAGGATTAGTAGTGAGAAGGAACTTGGACCCAACTACATCATTTTTAAATGTACTGTTCTTAATGCATGTCAGAAAGACACTTTATTCTCATAAGCAGAGTACTCCACACCAGGTAAATTGAAAAATATTTGCTTATTTGTTTTAATGATTGAAATTTATTAAAGAAATAAACACATTATTTCTTTCAGAAACAAGTGTCAGTGCCCTGGGAAGTACATCTTGATTATACACCCTCCTGTGATAGGTTGCCTGGAAGATGGATTGCCTTGATGTTACCAGGTTCAACTTTCTTCTAGACCATTCACCCCATACATTACTGGCTCTCACGAAATTTGTGAATAATCTATACTTCCAAGTACCTCCATTCCAACTCTGCAGTAGACTGGATTGATGCCAAGTGAACTGACTCCTTAGGTATTGATAAAATGCCACAATGTCGCCATTTCTCATTTTGAAACTGTCTTATGATACACAGAGCTTGGCTACATATTATTACATCCCAGTGAATGTCAGTTTAAAACACATATTGTAACAGAGGTGGCTGTTGCTCACCCTTAGTACTACTTCAGGCATATTCAACCCTATTCGTCTATGGATCACTAGTTAGCTTTCCCAGTATTTATGTGACCTGCATAATAGAGCCCTTCTCTAGCTGCAGAGCAAGTGGGACTGAGTGTTGTATGTGCCTTTTTCCTAAGACTGCACACTCTGGGCTAAGGTGCAGAGCTCTGCAATCCCACTTATCCTCCAACTGCTTATTGTGTGTAATTTCTCTTGAGGGAGTTCTTATACCTTAAATCTTTCACATCACTCTCCAACCACATGTTCTATTTCCTCTTGGTGTTAAGTCTTCCCTAAGACCACCTGGGATGTGTTTTCCCTGCTTTCTAGATGCTCCATCTTGTACGACTAGCCAAATATTATTCATGTTCAAATGCATGTGAAATTGAGCTTAATCCTGGGGGTTTTCACTGTTCACATCAGTCTTCAAAGGCAGCTTCTCCTTCGACATCCCTTGGCAACTGTCTGTCTCTGCTTCAGTCACTTCACTGTGTTTTGCTGTTGCTATGTTTTGTGTTTCTCTAACTCCAGGGAAATGCTTTGTGTAGAATAGTGTGTGTGTGTGTGTGTGTGTGTGTGTGTGTGTGTCCACTTCAGCAGGTGATACATTATCACATTTGTTGTATTTGATTATTCACCAAACTATTCCAAAATGAATGTTTTCATCCAGCCTCTGAAAGTGGTAATGACACAATTTTTCTGGAAAACATCTTTCTCTGGCAGGAAGAGAAAATGGTATGCAAAGTTTTTTCTTGAAATATCTTTCTAAATATACATGGGTAACCACAGTTTTATATTTGTAATGAATCCTTTTCTCCTCATATTACCAGCTCTCTTGACTTTTACTAGATATCACAAGTCCTTTCTAGCTACCACAGGTAGATGGTCCCTTGATATTTTGACTGAGGGATCAAGGCCAAAATAACCTTTTACATTTTTCTGCCCCTATCCTTGGTTCAAGAAATGTCCCTTAATTTAACCAGTAAATGTATGATGTGGCCCAAGGAAAAAAACCTCAGGTGTCATTATATTTGTTCAATTCTAGTGCCTAAATTTCTAATGTTCTTCCCTCCTTTCTATGCTGCTATTATTACATTGACTCAGGGCCTGATCATTTTGAGACTATTTTAACATCAGCTCAAATAAGGCTTCAGTCCTTCTTTACATTTTACTTTATTTATTTATTTATTTGGTAAAATAAACTCAGGCTAAGGGCAGCAATATCCTCATAGCTCCCTCTACTCTCAAACTCATGGGCTTAAGTGATCCTCCTGCCTCAGCTTGCCGAATAGCTGGGACTACAGGTGCACACCACCATAAATGGCTAATTTGTTCTATTACTATTTTGTAGAAGTGGGTTTTGTCGAATTAAATCTTGACTTGTGTATCACTACCTGCTTTAATTTGAAGGTAAATATGATCTTATTCAGATTTTACCTTGTTTTCTTCCCTTGTCAAAGCACTTTGGTACTTGTATCACTAAGGGTGCCCTAACAGTGTACCAGAGACTGGATAACTTAAATACTTTGGAAGTTTCCAAATACTTGGAAATTTCCTTCCAAGTCTTGTGTCTGGAAGTCCAAGATTAAGGTGCCCGTTAGTCTTTTTCACTTTTGATACCTTTATTGAGATGCAATTTCATATATGAAACTCACTCTTGTAAAGCATATAGTTTAATGCTTTTAGTATGTTTATAAAGTTGCAGAACAATCACCAAATCTAATTTCAGAATATTTTCATAGCCCTCAAAAGAAGCCCTGTACCTATCAGTAGTCATTCAAAAATCCCACCCTTCTCTCCACACAAAAATCTCTAATCTACTCTTTGTCTTGATGGAATTTACATTTGACAAATGTCTATTCAGATCCTTTGTCCATTTTTTAATCAAATTATTTGACCTTTTCCCTATTGAGTTGTTGGAGCTCCTTATGTATTCTAGTTATTAATCATTTGTGAGATAAGTAATTTGCAAATTTTCTTCCCTCCTTGGGTTGTCTCTTCCTTTGATAGATTCCTCTGTGGGGAAGGAGCTTTCCAGCTGGATGTGAAGACAGTTGGTCCAGCTTACTGTGCTTGCCTGAGCTTTGGGGGCATTACTCAAAGAATCATCACCCATACTGGTGTTCTGAAGCAATTCCTCAATGTTTTCTTTTATAAGTTTCATGGATTCAGGTCTTAGATTAAAGTCTTTAATCTGTGTTTGTTTGATTTTTGTATATGTTGAGAGACGAGGGTCTGGTTTAATTCTCCTGCATATGAATATCCAGTTTTCTCAGCACCATTTATTGAAGAGACAGCCTTTTTCTTGCACCTTTGTGAAAGACAGGCTTGCTATAGATGTGGGGATTCATTTCTGGCTTCTCTGTTCTTTTCCAGTCATCTATGTGTTCACTTTTATGTCAGTACTATGCTGTTCTGGTTACTACAGCTCTGTAGTATGCTTTAAAGTCAGGTAATGTTATTTTTACTTAAAGTGGCTTTGGCTATTCTGGCTCTTTTGTGGTTCTATATAAATTTCACAATTCTGTGAAGAATGTTATTGTTTTGTTTTTAGCTGTAGTATATATATATTTTGATTGTTGGGGATTCATTGAGGATACACAGAACCAGGTTACATTGATTGCTTTTGTTAGGTAAGGACCCTCTTATACTTTTGTGTCCTGCCCCCCAAAAGTCTACCATACCCCTTGACTCCCACCCCCTCCCTCCTTCCCTTTTCCAGCTCTCCCCACCCCCCTCCTTCCATTGTATACTGGGACCTTACTTGTCTTCATATCATAATTGAGTAAATAAAATGTTTTTTTCTCCCCTCTTGTGATGCTTTACTGAGCATAATGTGTTCCACATCCATCCAGGTTAACACAAAGGATGTAAAGTCTCCGTCTTTTTTAATGGCTGAATAGTTTTCCATGGCATACATAATACCACAGTTTGTTAATCCATTCCTAGGTTGGTGGGCATTTAGGTTGTTTCCACAGTTTGGCAATTGTAAATTGAGCTGCAATAAACAGTCTAATGCAAGTGTCCCTGTGGTAAAGGATTTTTTTTTTTTCCTTCTGAGTAGATGCCCAATCTACTTGGGATTGCAAGATCAAATGGGAGGTCTACCTTGAATTCTTTGAGGGTTCTCCATACTGCCTTCCAAAAAGGTTGTATTAATTTGCAGTCCCACTGGCAGTGTAATAGTGTTCCGTTCTCTCCACATCCATGCCAGCATGCACAATTTTGAGATTTTGTGATATGGGCCATTCTCGCTGGGGTTAGGTGACATCTCAGAGTGCTTCTGATTTGCATTTCTCTAATAATTAGGGATGATGAACAAATGCATGGATTTGTAGCAATTGAGGCTCCACTTGTGCAAAAAAAAACTGAAAAAATTGAGAAGTCTAACCTATTTCCAGGGCACTCTTGAATCTGATGTTCTTGGTCTGAACCAGTGATCTCTGTCTAATCTACCTGTTCCCCATAGCATCAACTGTCAATCTACACAGAATGTCTTCCAAATAGTTTCCATCTAGAACACTTGATATAAGACAGGAGGAAAATGGGGAAAGGTAGACTGTGTAGAAATGCCTGGTTGAAATTCAGAATTAGCTATTCTTGTTCTTGATTTATTATTTACGACAAACTGCTTTGCACTGCTACACTGCCACTCTCCCTCCCTCTGTCTCCCTCCCTCTCTCTCCCTCCCTCTCCCTCTCCTTCTCCCTCTCTCTCTCTCTCCCCCACAACCCCCTATTTTCCACACACACATCCTGTTACTCCCAGGACCATAAATTCCTCCACTGTTACTATTTCAATAATTTATCTTTTTTTTGATTCCTAATGGAAATCCAGGTTTCACTTGGTGCACCAAAATGTAACCATATATATTTTTAAAGAAAACTCACTCTGACTCTTTCAGTACCACCAACATTTTGGCTTCAAATTCAAATTATAACCTTTCTTTGCCTTAAAACAAATCATATTGTTAGCCATGGCTTCAATGGTGGCCAGGCTTCCTAGCTGTAAACAACAAAACACTTCAGACTGATATAAATATCCATAATTTTGTAAAAACTTCACAAAGGACAAGAAATCTGTGCACAATATTAATCCAAATTCACAGAGAAGAAAACCAATTAACTTATAATGACTGTACAGAGATAATCAGTTATTAGGAACACAAGTCTAGACTCAGCCTAGGTGTTCTGACTCCATCAAACACACACAATTTTATGCAAATAGCATGATAATATGACACAGAAAAGAGTACAGGTAAGTCTGTGGATTGAGTTGGGTGTGATAGGAATGATATATATATATATATATATATATATATATATACAAATAAATTTGAATTTTCTTTCTAAGAAGAATTTGGACAAATTTATAGGTAGAGAGACTTTTTTTCATTTCCATTGTTTTATTTATTTATTTATTTATTTATTATTGTTAAATCATAGCTATGTACATTAGTGCAATCTAGTGCAATCTAGGGGTACAATGTGCTGGCTTCATATACAATCTGAAATAATCTCGTCAAACTGCTCAACATACCCTTCATGGCATTTTCTTAGATATTGTATGTAGACATTTGTATTCTGCATTAAGTAAGTTTTGCCTGTACCCATTCTAAGATGCACCATAAGTGTGGCCCCACCTATTACCTTCTCTCCACCCTCTCTTTCCCTCCCTTGGCCCTTTCCCCATATTCTTGTGCTATAGTTGAGTTATAGCCTTCATGTGAAAGCTATAAATTAGCTTCATGGTAAGGCTGAGTACATTGGATAATTTTTCTTCTATTCCTGGGATACTTTGCTAAGGAGAATATGTTCCAGCTCCATCCATGTAAACATGAAAGAGGTAAAGTCTCCATCTTTCTTTAAGGCTGCATAGTATTCCATGGTATACATATACCACAATTTGCTAGTCCATTCGTGGGT
>CAUYPK010001796.1:0-20555 GCA_963574355.1 Loris lydekkerianus | reverse complement strand
GAGCAAACAGTCAAGGACTCTATTCCTTTCACAGTAGTGCCAAAGAAGATGAAATATTTGGGAGTATACCTAACAAAGAACGTGAAATATCTCTACAAAGAGAACTATGAAACTCTAAGAAAAGAAATAGCTGAAGATGTTAACAAATGGAAAAACATACCATGCTCATGGCTGGGAAGAATCAACATTGCTAAAATGTCCATACTACAAAAAGCAATATACAATTTTAATGCAATTCCTATTAAAGCTCCATTGTCATATTTTAAAGATCTTGAAAAAATAATACTTTGTTTTATATGGAATCAGAAAAAAAACTCAAATAGCCAAAACATTGCTCAGCAATAAAAACAAAGCAGGAGGAATCATGCTACCAAATTTGATTTTCTTTGGACCAAAAGAGGGAACTGCGTATGTAGCTACCAGGATTCACATGCTCAATGGTCCCATTCTATGCTTTCAAATTTGTGTATTCCTATGTATAAAGCATAACACTTTTCTTCTTAATTCTAAATAAACTCATATCTTAGCCATGTGAATTATGTTGCAATGAACACAGAAGTGCAGATATCCCTTTGACATACTGATTTCAATTTCTTTGAATATATTTCCAGAAATGGAATGCTTTACATCTGTGATTCTAATTTTAGGGTTTTTAAAATTTTTTCAGGAACTTCCACACTTTTTCCCACAATGGTTGTACTAATTTAAATTCGAGCTAATGGTGAACAAGTGTTCACTTTTCTCTCCACCCTCAATATCATTTGTTATCTCTTCCTTTTTTATAAAAGTCATTTTAATAGCCAGAGGTGATAACTTGTCAATTAAAAACAATACTAACTTTTTAAATGGAGTAAAAAAAAAAATAACCAAATTCATTGTAAAAGAGACAAGAATAAGCCCACTAGAGAAAAAAAAAAAAAAAAAAAAAATCAATATTCACATGTAAGTGGATGTTACAGCATTACTGAGAGTCCAAAATTTAGAATTGGGGTAAAAAATGGAGCAAAGGGAGACAATAAATTTAAAATTTTAATATATTGATGGAAAATATAAACTACTCAGATGAGATACATTGGGGGAGGTAAACAGTAGTGCTTTATTTCTAATACTTGAATGTAGGTAGCAACATTTCTAATGTTAGTCTCTTAGGGTCGTGAAAGAATGTGAAGGGAAAAAACACCTCATTCCTCTAATCAGAAATGTACAATATCAAAATTATTTATTCCCTTGGATATTTCTCCCAGTTAAGGTTGAATTTACGCTGATGTAACCTGACTTGCTGCTCCAAGTATTTTCTTGATCTGTTCTCTTCTTTCAGATTTTGAGTCATTATGATATTTTCTTGATCTGTTCTCTTTTTTCAGATTTTGAGTCTTCAATATGATCATTCAGTTAATGCTATTTTGGAATACTGCGTTCATGTTTTCTGAATGGTGGAAATTTTGGCTTTTTTCTATATGTGGTGGTGGCAGTGCCAGAGCTAAAAAAAAAAAATTAAGTGTGTTTTACTAAATCTGAACTGTTTCAAACATGAGGCTTATCAAATATTTTAAACAAAATCAATTGAACTTTTGTGATTCTTGGGTAACCACACCCAGGCCCTAAGAATTCTCAAAGGAGTTGGTCTATGTGAGCCAACGAGATGCTTTCAACATAAGACTGGGCAGTACATGAACTTACAATAGATACCAATTTCTTTCAAAGTCAAATAAGTTTAAACATAGATTTTTAATTTCCTTTCTTCAATTTCTTCATATTTTGATATTATTATATTTTCATGTGCAAGATAATTGAATTTTTAGACTCTTCCTCCACAGAAATTTGATTACAAATTTTATATAAAAATTATATAGCTATGGTTGACATTTTATTTTTGAACTATCATAACATTGAATTTTATGTTTTGCAAATATTTTGATAAATTATAGTGGACTATGTAGTTTTACAAAATTTGGCTGGGAAATAGAAAGAAGCATAATTTTCGCATTGGATATCTAGTTACTTCAGAGAAAAATATTAGTCCATATATTATTTTGACCTAATTTCTGGGACATTTGCAGTAACTAGAGTTAGTTCCAGGGGAAAATATAAAGGACTAGTGGAAAATATTGAGAGAATTCCCTCATGAACATATATAAAAGATTGTCAGAGTAGAGTTCTCCTCTGAGAAAAAGCAGCCACATTTTAGTTAACTATACTGTACTATACCATTTATTTTCTCATCCTGTCGTCTGATCAATTAATTACCAATTTCTTAAAAAAAAAAGAAGACAATTATTTTTGACTTAAGAAATAAAATTATGAACAAAAATCATATAACTTCTATCTCCTGAAAATCAATGCTTCCTTGATAAAACATCTTTGCATCATTAAAATATAAGTAAAATTAAAAAGATTTACATAGAATGATCAGAACAGTCAACAGAGAGAGTTACTTGTGCAAGAGTTAATTGGGTAGGAGATGAGACAGGCTCTAAACATCTAGAAGTTTACAAACATTAGAGATTTTAATTCTATTTTAGAAAAATAAAAATAAAAAGGAGCTGTAGCAGCCATAATTAATTGTCCAAAAATTATCTATTTTCACATTTTGTCTTAATAAAAAACATTAAAGATTTCACTCAGCTTTGCTTGTAACATGAAATAATCATATGACTAAGTGCTAGCCAGCAATAGTAAGAAAAGAAAAATTGTACAAAATGCAGAACACTTATTTAAAAGCAAGTGGCTCTGCTCTGAGGAACACAGATACTTCTATGAACTGTGTAGAATATAGATGTAATTGCTAGTGCTATGTCAGCCATTTTTTATTAAGAATTGTTTTTTTAAAAGGTAGTCAGTGGTGCAGATTGTAGAGCAAGAACTAAGAGCCTGGTTTATAGCTGAAACCATTGAGTCGCCAACTCAGCCTGATATTTTCAATTCAAAATTTATTTTATGTAAGGAAAAATAATATTTCATTTTAGATATGAAATTTTTTATTGCTAGTGTTATATTTGGACAGATCTAATTGTGATTGATACACAAATCTTTGAGTGTCAAATGTGGAATGTGAGGACCCTGAGATGAACTGAATTAAGTTCATAATTACAGTTTGCAAATATCTCACTGGTACATAGAGGAAGACTAGAATGGAGTAAGAATAGCTTTAGGAAAATTGGTGCCCAGACTTCTATAATGGGTCAGGTGAGAAATAAGGGTTACTTGAACTAGGGAGGGAAAGCTGAGGAGCAAGAAAACAAGATGTATTAAATTATGACTGGAAGGGAAGTTTGACATGAACATCCTTCTAACTATAAGCCAGTTCTTTATTAGCAAACTCTGATATCCAAACTTATGATAATTTTCTAGAAGAAACGAATCTTTTTTTGGTAATTTTTGTGTCACAAATCTTGTAAAAGTTCTGTAATGTGCACTTCAATATCATTTTATATTTAGAGTTGCAAAGCATTTTGAGATTTTTATGGAAAAATTATAAAGTAAGAGCTAGTAAGTTTATTATAGTGGCATGTAGTAAAATAGTAAGTATATTTAGTTTGCTATCCATTAGGAAAAGATTTATTCTTCTGTAGATCTTTGATGGGCATACATAAAAAGCCAATAATGTCTTATACTTTTTCAAATATCCCAGGATGAAATTTAACAGAGACAATCAACCAAACACATTGTACATTTTGAAAATAATATGTCAGCTTTTATATTTCTATATCCTCTCTTCTTATCTTTTGTGCTAATATACACTTTCCATAGATATGAAAAAGTAAATAACATTTAATGAAAATGAAAAATGAAGTTTGAAGTTTTACCTGCAAAAGCAAAGTTTTAGCAGAAAAAGCCTTACCAATTCACTAAAAAATGCTTCCAGTTGCTTTTACCTTTTCTTCTCTAAAAAAGATGAAAAACATTGCAATAATATATCTATTATCAATACTAAGTATTTCTCAGTCTGATATTTAAGGGTACGTTAGGTAAAGATATAAAAAATTATGTTGTTTTTCCAGTGGTTGATGGTTTTCCTAGAGCATTAGCAGGATTTAGAAACATCATACCTTTCTCCATGGATCTGTTGCTCTTGAATGAGGATATTCCAGAAATAGTGAATGGGCTCAGCTATGGAAAGAGAATGATATGATCTGATACGATCAAGAGAATTATAATATTAGGTTCTAAAATTACTTGATTAAAGTAGGTTAAATTAAGTTAAAAATTATAACATTAAAATAATATTAATTTCTAAAATAATCAGTTTAAGAGACATATTAAATATTAATTAAATATTTTAAAACATTTCAAAGTAAAAGCTTTTCATAAACAAAATATTCAAAAAATACTATGAAATATAACAAATATTATATCATAAAATGTTATGAATTTTATATTTTTCCAAATATAATAAGATTAAACAAGCATAGTTATTTCATATTGTATTCTCATGGAAAGGTGACAATTTTGAAATGCCTGATTCTGGAACTACAATAAGTTTACTGAGTTTAGAGCAAATATAACTAGACACTGTTACTAAAAGCATAACAGAAATATGGAGGAAAACCTGAGCTAGCATCTGAAAATGCACATATGTGTGGATTTATGTACTAAACCTACTAACTTAGAAATTTATGAAAAAGCATGACTATGCAGCTACAGCAAGAGAATTATTATATGCCATGTGACCTCTGGAACCCTAGAGAATTGAGGAATTGAGAGAGAAAAGAGAAAATGTAATTTAATGTCCTCACATTCCACATTTAACTTTAAATATCTTAGCATTATGTAAAAATCATTTTGACCTACAATCTCCATTGGAATTGGAGATCCCCAAAGTGATTGGAGCATCCTTTGAGTGCTAAGAATGTAGACACAAAGACACACGTTATAGAGAGGAAATGTGATGTGATTTTACACTACAGTAGCTAAGTGAGACAAGAATTTATAATAGGAGTACAGTACTACTGAAAAAAGAGAAAAACTTTGAGGTTTGTATCTTGAAGACAGGTCACTAACATAATCTGACAAAATATGTAATAATTTATTTGCAGGGTATGAAAAATGGTGAGAAAGTTGTAATGGACACCTCAATAAAGAATTATAATGTTGCCACTGTGGTACCTTAGAGGATGAAAAAAAAAAAAAAAATACTCCTGATGAACTTTAGGTTTTGATTGATAACATTTCCAGGAAAAATGCTGACATATCATAAAGCTTTGGTAACTATATATAATGTATACTAGAAGAAAAGAAAACTAAAGAGAGATTGGAAAATGTTACAAGCAAAACTTAGAAGGAGCTCAAGACTCTGTATACGGGGAAAGTAAAGCTTATTCTTTCTAATCTCCAGTCTTTTCAACAAAAATGGGTTCTCAGAGTAAAATATAATTAAGGTCAAAGATATATTTGTAAATACAATTACATCAAAGATATAGATGTAAGGTATTTTGTTAATACCACTAAAAAACTTAAAATGATATGCTTTATTAGGCAAAAGGGTTTCTAGGAAACATAAGGACATTGTCTCACAGAAGCATCACTAGCCCAATGGCTACTCATAGATTGGCAGGCATGACTTTAAAAGCTTGTGAAACATTGAATGAAATAAATTCAAATTTATGGGAAATTTGTATTTTCTAGGGAGAATATCTTGGAAAAAATGCTTCCACCTTGGTGTAAAAGGAACTAAAACTAGCAAACTGGCATACAACTTAGGCCTCCAAATTTCTGTAGGGTGGAAATAGACTGAAAATGTGGTACAAATAGCATGTAATCCTGTGCATTAATCAAACGTGGCAAAAAAGGGTTAATAAAGGAGGTGGGGTGCATACCAGAGGATAGAAAAAGACCTGTAAAGAAAAATGACCTAAGAAGTCATTCTATAAGGCAGAACTAAATTAAGGAGTATTCTCTGCCATGGAGTTTAGGTACCTACCAATATGTGCCTGCAGGATTGAGGAATGGCTCTGAACCAGTAATACCATTTGTCTCACTTTCTTTTTTCTCCGATTGGAGTGCTTATATAATTATCCTCTTTCTTATTTTCATTGTGCTTTGAGTGTGCATGAAGCGTACCAAATGACAACTACAACAGAAAAACAGCTGGGCATTGTGGAGGGTGCCTGTAGTTCCAGCTACTCAAGAGGCTGAAGCAAGAGAATCTCTTAAGCTCAAAATGTTGAGGTTGCTGTGATCTGTGATGCTACAGCACTCTACTGAAGGTGACATAGTGAGACTCCGTCTCAAAAAAAAAAAAAAAAACCCTAGAAGAAAACTAGGATTGGGAAAACTCTTGATGATGTTGGACTAAGGAGAAATTTTACGAATAAGAGTTTAGTGGCAATTGCAACAACAAAAATAAACAAATGGGACTTAATTCAACTGAAAAGCTTCTGCAAAGCTTGGGACACAATAATTAAATAAAATTGAAAACTCAGAACGGGAAAAGACATTTGTATGTTATGAATCTGACAAAGCCGTCATAACTAGGATGTATAGAAGCTACAGATGATGGAGTAGATGTGGAGAGAAAGAACCACTTTTACACTGCTGGTGGGACTGCAAATGAATACAGCCCTTTTGGAAAGAAGTATAGAGAATCCTCAAAGAATTCAAATTAGATCTCTTATTTCACTCTGCAATCCCACTACCAGGCAACTACTTAGAAGAAAAAACATCCTTTAATCTTAAAGACATTTGCACTAGATTCTTTATTGCAGCTCAATTTACAATTGCCAACTTGGGGAAAACAACCTAAATGCCCATCAACCCAGGAATGGAATTAATAAACTATGCTAAATGTTTGTGATGGAATATTATTCAGCCACAAAAGATGGCGAATTTACATTTAGCCTGGATGGAGTTGCAACACATTCTTCTTAATAAAGTATCATGAGAATGGAAAAGCAAATATCCAGTGTACTCAATGGATGCTCAATGTACTGAGTGGATGCTCTAATAAATGCCCACATTAGAGAGAAACTCATTTCAATTCAAGTTGGAGGTAGGGGAAATGAGGGAGGAAGCAGAGGGATTAGGAAAGGGGGTTGATGTGCTTCCACTTAATGGGTACAATGTAACAGTATATGGCTTACCTTTTAGATATGGGACACAACTACAAGAGGGACTCTACCTAACAAATACAAATATTGTATCCGAGATGTTTCTACCCTCACATTAACCTAAATTAAAAAAAAAAAAATTAAGATTATTTAATATAGGAATACACCATGTCTATAGTTTGTAACACTTAATATTGTAAAGTTTTCCATTTTTTTCAGAAAGATTTATAAATGAGATGTGCCATGATTTTATATAAGTTTTGTATTTATGTATTTTAAAATGGAAAATTTATTATGCAAAGTATGTGTAAATGTGATCTATAAAGAATAGTTAAAACAATTGCGAAGGAATTATTAATAATCATTATCATTATTATCAATCTAACCAAATATCAACACTTCTTATAAATTACCAGCAATTAAGACAACATAATTTTGATTCAAAGACAAACGAAAATTCCTGGACAAAGTAGAGAACAAAAAATAAATGGTTAAATTTTTGTTTTATAAAAAATGAATTGCAAATATCCATGGGACATAAGTAGTTGAAGTTCTTGTCTTCAAAAAACAGTGTGGGTCAAGCATATACTCATACAAAATAAATTTGATCTCCTCTTCATACCATATACAAAACCAAATCCTGTTAGGACTGTAAGCCTAAGTGTAAAAGATAAATTAATGAAGCTTTAAGTATTTAATACAGCTGAATATTTATTTTTTAAACTTAAATCATAGCTGTGTACATTAATGCAATTATGGGGTACAATGTGCTGATTTTATATACAATTTGAAATACTTTCATGATACTGGTTAACATGGCCTTCACCGCATATTCTTGGTTATTGTGCTAAGACATTTATATTCTGCACTTAGTTGATTTAACATGTACCCTTGTAAAATGCACCATAGGTGCGGTCCCACCAATTACTCCCCCCTCCACACATCCTCCACTCTCCCTTTCTCTCCCCCTTCTTTTTCCTCTTCGTCTTGGGCTGTAGTTGGGTTATAGCATTCATATGGAAGTGTGGTGTTTATAAATTGGTTTCATAGTAGGGCTGAGTACATTGGATACTTTTTCTTTCATTCTTGAGATACTTTACTAAGAAGAATATGTTACAGCTCCATTCATGTAAACATAAAAGAGGTAAGGACTCTATCTTTTTAAGGCTGCATAATATTCGATGGTATACATATACCACAATTTATTAATCTATTTCATGAGTGGTTGGGCACTTGGGTTTCTTCCATGACTTAGCAATTATGAATTGGGCTGCAATAAACATTCTGGAGCAAATATCTTTGTTATAAAGTGGTTTGAAATGCAAATCCAAACCACTTTAAGATATCATCTAACTCCAGTAAAATTAGCCCACATCACAAAATTCCCAAACCATAGATGTTGGCATGGATGTGGGAAAGGGAACACTTCTGCACCGCTTGGTGGGAATGCAAACTAATACATTCCTTTTGGAAAGATATTTGGAGATCATTTAGGGTTCTAAAAATAGACTTGCCATTCGATCCTTCAATTCTTCTACTAGGTGCATATTCTGAATATTTCTTAATTTATATTTTTGAAGATTACTTTCTAAAAATAACAATCTAATTATAAAAGGAAATCTTGATACTTTTGACTACTGAACAGAAAGAGTCATGCCAACATAACTCACCATTAAGGGAGTAGAAACACAAAGAACATAGAAAAAAATATTTGTGACACCAAAAAAATAATAAAGGCTGATGCTCTGAAGATAAATACTAAATAAGTTCAAAATTAATAACCAGTAAATTTGTGGAGAAAATGGAAATATCACAGTTAAAGGAAGCACATAATTGCACAACCATTGAGGAAAATTAGTAGTAGTTAATAATTTATAGTTAATTAAGTAGTTAGTATTATCTACTTAAATGAAGAAAAGCATTCTATACATCAAAGAAATTACACTACTAAATGTAGACTCAATACGTGTGCACATATACACCTAAAGAAAGGCATGAAGAAAGACAAATAAACTATAATAACTATAATATTTTTTACATTAGCCCTAAACTGAAAACATTCCAAATATGCCTCAAGAATAAAACTTCACTACAAACTAAGTAGCAATGAAAATAAATAAAATATATGAACACACAAAATCGTAGATGAGGTTCTATATAATATTGAGCAAGGTAGTTAACATTTTATAATTCTATTTATATAAATTTTCAAAATGTAGGACAAATTAAACTACAGTGTATAGGGATACATGATTATTTGCTGAATGTATTAAAATACTTATAATTGAAATATGTTTATTGTGAGGACAATATATGATATAATGAGTGAAAAATATATTTTGGTATTTCCAGGTACTAGTATAAATTGCTTCTTTATCTTTGTGTTGTTTATAAGATATTCTGTTTCATTATATTTCACTGAGTAGTGACATCAAAAATATCAAATATCTATTTAATAAATCTGCCAAAAGTTGCACAAAAAAGTTAATAAATATTGAGATATAGCAGTAAAGTATCAACTATATTGATATATACTATTTTATGAATTAAACGCATTAACAATATAAAATGTCCACACTAATCTATAGAATCAATATATTATTAATCAAATTTAGTGGAAATTAAAAAAAAATGGTTCTCAAATTTATGTAGCTGAGAGTAGCCAGGACACATTTACAAAAGTAGTAAGTAGTCTGCAAGAATTATGTTAAAGTTTATTACTTACAGCAGGTTTTGGGGAGATTATTTGTTTTCTATGTAAACTATAATTATCACATTAGAATAAAGGCAGTTTTATTTTTTCACTTCCAATCTGTACAATTTTTATTGCTTATTTCATCTTTCCCTCAAGTAGAATTTAAGTACGATATGAATAACTCTAGAGAGAGAGAACATATCTTTGCCTTTTTCTTAATTTTAGGGGGAAAAGGTCTTCACAATTAAGTGTCATGTTAGCTATATAATTATTTTTTAGATGCTCTTTACCAAGTTGTGGAAGTTTCTGTCTATTCCTTATTTGCTGAAAGTTTTCTTTTTTCTCTTTAAAACATGAACAAGTGGTGGGTTATGTCAGACACCTTTTTGCATCAATTGCTATAATCATCTAATTTTCCTTCTTTAGCCCTTTGATGTGGTCAATTTTATTAACTGATTGTGAATGTTGAACTAGCCTTATATACCTGGAATAAATCTCACTTTTTTTGTGGTATATGCTTTTTAAAAAAAAATACCTTAAAGCTAATTTAATTAGGGTTGTGAGGGTATTGATAGAATCGTAAGCAAACAGATCAACGAAATGGAATAGAGAACCCAGAAAGAGACCTATGTAAACATGAGCACTTGACCTGTAAGAAAGAGTAATGCAGAGAAGTTCCATTAATAAGTTGACCTGTAAAAATTAGAGAGCCATGTTGGAAAATCGATGCCTTACATTACACCAGTCACAAAAATAACTTTTAAGCAGATACTGTGTCTAAATTGAAAAGCAAAAGAATTGCTAGAATGTAATATAGAAGAGTGATTTTTTTTCTGTTGTACTTGAATGTTCAATAATTTTAGCAACATTGTGTTAATCTCAGCAAAATATTTAGCCAAAAGGACATGAATAATTTTGATGATTTTGGTTTTACCTTCACAAATAAACAATAGTTTTGCTGAAAGTCAACTGTGCTGCTCAGAAAAGGTTTTATCAGAACTTTACTCAAAATGTGGCAAACACAAGGCACTCAGCAGCCACAAAAAAGACTGTGTCCCTTTTCTGACTAATTTGGATAATCACTCTTCTTTAACAATAATAACAGTTCCACCTTTATCTTTTGGTCTTATAGATAAAATGTAAGACTTATCATCAATGAATATTCCCAATTTTTTAACAGCATCTAATGGATAAACATCTAGTCTTATTTTAATCCTAATTTGAAATCCTCTGACACAAACCTACATCTTAGAAGAGGTCTCACTACTCCAACTTTCTTGAGAAAGCCCGAGTTCCTCTGTTGTACATTTTCTTTCCTATGGCAAACACAACAACCTTAACTTCATGTAAGTGCAGAATCTTATTTCCCTCATTAGCCCTTTGAACACGGAAGGCTAAATGATTGGGAAGTCATGCCAATCATTTTGCATGTTGTTTTTCACAACCAAAGAGAAACAACAGTGGGGTGTTTCAGCCTCTTCACACTATCTTGTGAACAGGTTATTAAGCGTAAGGCTATATTTTATACATGCCAACTCAATACATATATTGTTATAGTATAAAAGAATGTTTTATATCTCTTATCAAAAATAATATTAAGTAGGCTACTGGAGTCATTACTTAGTGATTTATTTAATGACTAAAATATTAAGTTATATTTCCAATCTTCAAATAAGCTTTTCAAAAGCATATTTCTTATATGACTTAAAATTGTTTGGATTCACAAAAAAACCATGCCAACCAAATTACAGATACATATTTAGAATACAATTTGTTGTAATTATATGTCTCCTTAGGGAGAACATGAGTATGCTACAACAGTGTGTCGGCAATCATTTTCAGTGTTCTGATTATACCCTTTATGATATGCCTTCCTAATTCAGAGGGCAGGCACATTTTTTCTTACTATGTTAATTAGTTTCTCTTCAATAATCCAGATGTTCTGTTTATGTAATTTATTCCTTCCTGTTGACTTTTTAGTAATGAGATTAATCTGCCTGATTCTCTTATTTTAGCACAATGTT
Organism: Loris lydekkerianus; assembly: GCA_963574355.1. NCBI lineage: Eukaryota > Metazoa > Chordata > Mammalia > Primates > Lorisidae > Loris > Loris lydekkerianus. The sequence goes on along the minus strand of CAUYPK010001796.1, from coordinate 8,790 downwards.
ATCCTTCTGTAACTATTCCCTTTAAAATGGGAGTGAAGACTTTCATTTACTAGTTTTTCTCTTCTTCAAACACTGAAAGGATTTCTTTCTTAGAGAAAGGTCACTGGAAATACCTTATAAAAGGTTTTTTTTCTTTCTTTCCTCACCTTACAATTTTACAAAAAATTCCCCAATCAGTTCTGTTATATAGCAAGATGGCTGACTAGAGGCATTAGTCACTGGACCATCTCAGAAAGAAGAAAACATTCTAGGTAAAAAAACATAGGTGTAATTTCCAGGGAAGAGTGCTAGACGCACCAGAAATCCCATGGGAAGAAGCAGTGGAGCAGAATGAGAAAGAACAAGATTCTGGCAGAGATGAACACCAAAGAATTTAGAGCCCCTTTGAAATTGTAGGCGGAATGTTTGTATTTCTTCCTTCACGCCTCTGGGAGACTGTAGGCTCCTGATGTTAGACTTCAGGCTCTGAAGACTGCAGGGGCTATTAGTGAACAGAGAATTTCTGAGGCTAGAACACTGCTCTGCCAATCCCCTCAATGTGACTCTCCTCCCCCAGAGCAGAGCCAAGGCAGCAGGAACCATACTGCTTTTCTACCTATTGAATGCCTTTGTCCTGTCAGGAAGATTCAGCTCTATGATTGTTTTGGCACTGGATGCCAAACAAATATTTCCCAACAACCACCCAGACTGTGGTGACCAGAGAGGCCACTGAATCCTAGGGAAATTATGTGATCCCAAAGCTTGTACATTCAGAGTGAGCTGTCAGCAGGTAGGAGAGTGCACTAATTCAGGGAAACTCCTCCAGACAAAGAAGAGTGCCAGCTCTCCTTCACTGCCACTTCCCCTCCTTTGCCCACATACTAATACAGGTTGCTGTGGTCTCAGAAAGGGATGACTGAGCCAAGTCTCTAATGAGCAGCTGCTTCTCTTCTGTCACTATAATCACCACACCCAAGCTTCCAGAGAGAGTGGGGTTCACACCTTTCACCTTAAAGAGCTACAGTGGACTAAAGCATGCTATGACTATAAACTCCCCACCCACAACTGGCTCTCCCTGATACTGCCTACCTGACTGTTCCAGCAGAGTGGGGGATTCTCAGAAAAGGAGGGACATTAAGCCTGTTTGAGAACTATAAGGGCACCTCAGAACTAGCATGCATCACTCTGTCATGGTCAGGGATTGAACTAGCAGGTCAGAGGACAAGCCCACAGGCTAGATCTCATGCTTCTAGAATAAAATTTCATCATTCTGGGCCTTAGAGGAGAAATGTTTAAATTGATCTTGAGAGGCAAGGAAACCCACATGAGGAAAAAAAAAAAAAAAAAAAAAAAGTGAGGTTGGTGGGGATATAATGTGCAGCACACACCTAGAGCACCTCCCCCCACCAGAAAGCATCACTTTTGATCCAGGGCAGGGTCCTCAACAGGGAAGGTTACAGTAGACAGTGGCACTGCTGGTGAGCTGGGCCAGTTTGAGCTGCTACTTGTGGTCAGATACCAAAGAAGAACCACATGGCAAGTAAAGAAGCAGAAGAGGGAACCCACACTTGTCTTCAACTGTGAATTCCAGGCTGCCCCACTAGTCAGCAGACTTCTTGGTTTTATATGGGTGTCTTAAGCCTTTCTTTGTGGCTTTACTCTGGTGACCTGAGAGCTGACTGTCAACCCCTGCTGCGACAGTGCTTGTGTCTACCTTTGTGGAATCTGAACCCAGGCTCGCCTGACTAAGCCCTGCCCAATTTTATTCTCTATCTGCCTCTGCTATGGTGCAATAGAAGGAATGATCCTGTAGTTCCAGGGTCCTGTCTATTGCTTGGAGTTTCAAGTTCTCTTGGTCGACTACAGCCTGCCATAGAGCTCCAAAACATCACTACACCTCTGGTTCTTTCCTGCCAGCACCACATACTGGTAAGAAGATCAACTTCCATAGTCCCAAACAGCATTTATTAATTCAATTGTTGCAGGGCTTCACTGACACCCATGAATTTCACCTCCTGCCTTGTAGATTAAACTAGGCATCCCAATATAATTCATCCTACTAAGAAGATCATAGGAACAGGGAAAGGAAAAAGATTTTAAAATCTTCCACCTCCCTTTCTCCGCAAGAGACAGGGAATCTGCCCATGTGCATAGTATGCTACCACTACAGCCTACAAGTAACTAGCAATTGAGAAAACTACCACACTAAGGATATTTATGTCACAACACTCATTCAGAAAGAAGGCCTCCCTCAACCTATGTGTAAGAAAAGCCAAAAATCTTTACTCAACATATATTACAGGCATATCTTTATGATGGAGGGGAAATAAAAAAGGCCACAGAAGGTGGTTCGGATCTAAATCCTAGCACTTTGGGATGGCAATGTAAGAGTATTAAAGGAGGTGAGGAATTCAAGAAAAGCCTGGGCAATAGCAAGACCATACCTGTACAAAAAATAGTAATAATAAAAATTAGTCAGTTTAGGTGGTATGAGCCTGTAATACAATCATCTTGGAAGGTGGAGTTAGGACGATAGCTTGACCCCAGTAGTTTGAGATTGTAGTAATATATCATGATGATGCTGCAGCTAGACCAGGGAACAAAGGAGGACTTATATAAAGAAAAGAGAGAGAGAGAGCGAGAGAGAGAAAGAAAATAAAGTCCTATCTAAACAAAAAACAATTGGCTGCAGCTCCAGATGAATAGGAATCAGCATAAGAACTCTATAAATATGAAAACTGAAAGTAGGAAAAAAGTACCTCAAAGGATCACACAACCTCTCTAGTAATGAGAACCAACCAAAATAAAAATACTGAAATAAGAGAAAAGTAATTTCAAATAATAGCTTTTAAGGACCCTTGAGATCCAAAAAATAATGGAAAGCCAAGTCAAAGAAGCAAAATAAAAAAAAATACAAACCATTAAAAAAATTTTTACTAAAAAATACAAACCATTAATAAAATTTTACTAAGATAGATGCATTAAAAGAAATGAAGGGAACTTATGGAAATTAAAAATTAATTAAGGAAAAGGAAAACACAGTAGGATCTATTAAGAATAGTTTAAATTTAGCCCAAGCAGAAGAAGAATTTCATAGCTTGAAGGAAAATCTTTTGAATTGACCCAGTCATTCAAAAATAAGGAAGAATCAAGAGAAAGAAACAAAATTTGACATTATGTAAATTTCCAAATGTTACAGATATCTTTGAGGGAGAAGATAAAAACCAAATTCTTAAAAATTTATTTAAGGGAATAATGGTTGGAAAATTTCCCAGTCTTGATAGTGACTTAGACATCCAGGTACAATAAACTCAATGGACACATAGAAGATTCATTGCAAAAAGACATTATGGAGGCATATGGTAACAAGACTGCTTAAAGTCAGCTTGAAGGATGAACTCTTATAAGCCATGAGGTAAAAAAGTAAATTGAAGTGGAAAGCACATCAAATGAACAGCAGACTTCTCAACAGAAAGCTAAAATCCAAAAGGGATTGGGATCTAATTTGTAGTCTCCTGAAACAGAATTATTGCTGGGCAAGAATATTGTATCCTGCATAACTATTTTTCATGAATGAAGGAGAAATAGTGTTTTTCTAAGACAAGCAAGTAATAGGAAATTTTTCACCACTATATTTGTCCTACAAAAAAATGCTTAAAAGTGTTCTATACATGGAACAGGACAATTGAAACCCACTAGTGTGAAAAAACACTCAAAAGTTAAAACTCATGGCTCTTATAAAACAGTAACAAGGGAGAAAACAAAGCAAATAGGTTACAACCAACATGTCAATACTGATACTGAATGTAAATAGTATAAATGGTCCAAATGAAAAGATTGAGATTGGCAGAATGGATTAATAAAACATGATTCAAATATATCCTGTCTTCTAGGAACCCATTTAAATAATAAACATTCTCACAGCCTCAAGGTAAAAGAATGGGAAAAAAATATTTGACACAATGGTAACCAGATCAAGCAGAAATACCTCTTATTGCATCTCATAAAGTGGACTTTAACATTAGTAAAAAAAGAGAAAGATGAAGGAATTGAATCAATAAGAAGATATACAGCCCTAAATTGCACCTAATGTAGAAGCTTCTAGATTCATAAAACAAATACTACTAGACTTAAGAAAATAAATACAAAGAAAAATCATAATACCCAGGTCCTTCAATACTCCACTGACAGAACTAGATCATCAAGGCAGAAAATCAACAAAGGAACACTGGTCTTAAATGAGACTCTAGATTAATTTAACAAATATTTAAAGAAAATTCTAAAATTCTAAATCCAAAATTAAAATACAAAAGCTATAACATACAAATATGATGGCTGAAACAACACAAAATACTCATAAACATATCTCTTCTAATCTTCAGTATTATGAATACTTAATCTGTTAACCTCCAAGAATGTTTTTCTCCTCTTCATTGATGTCCCTTACTCCTAAAAGTCACTCAATTAAATTGTCAGCTCTAAAGACAATGACTTCAAAAATGTCAGATCTTACAAATCATTAATTGAGGTGCTAGAAGAGAAAGAGAGAGAGACAAAGAGTCTAAAACAATATTTGGGAAGATAGTGGCTGAAAATTTTCCAGAATTCACAAATGTGAAGAAGCTGTGCAAATATCAAAGAGGATAAATACAATGAGAACCAGAAACAAGGTGAAATATCTTCCAAAAAGTTAAACAAAAATATTATGTCACATGCAAGGAATGAACAATTAAATTAGAAGTTAAACTTCAGATATATTAAAATCTGAAATAAAATTGGGATGTAGTATCTTTTGAAAAAACCTGAATGGAACTAGAGAAAATTTTGTTTGCTGGTGGGAATGCAAATTAATGCATTCCTTTTGGAAAGATGTTTGGAGAACACTTAGAGATTCTAAAAGTAGGTCTGCCATTCAATCCTATAATTCCTCTACCAGGTATATACCCAGAAGACCAAAAATCACATCATAACAAAGATATTTGTACCAGAATGTTTATTGCAGCCCAATTCATAATTACTAAGTCATGGAAAAAGCCCAAGTGCCCATTGATCCATGAATGGATTAATAAATTGTGGTATATGTGCACCATGGAATATTATGCAGCCTTAAAGAAAGATAGAGACTTTACCTCTTTCATGTTTACATGGATGAAGCTGGAACATATTCTTCTCAGTAAAGTATCTTAAGAATGGAAGAAAAATATTCAATGTACTCAGCCCTTCTATGAAATTAATTTATGGCTTTCATATGTAAGCTGTAACCCAGTTATAACCTAAGAATATGGGGAAGGGGGAGAGAATGGAGAGAGGAGGAGAAAGATGCACAGAGGGAGGGTGAATGGTGAGATCACACCTAGGTACATGTGAAACTTAGTAAATGTACATGTGAAACTTAGTAAATGTAGAATATAAATGTCTTAACACAATAACTAAGAAAATGCATGTGAAGGGTACATGTGAAACTTAGTAGAATATAAATGTCTTAACACAATAACTAAGAAAATGCATGTGAAGGGTACATGTGAAACTTAGTAAATGTAGAATATAAATGTCTTAACAAAATAACTAAGAAAATGCCAGGAAGGCTATGTTAACCAGTGTGATGAAAATATGTCAAACGGTCTATAAAACCAGTGTATGGTGCCTCATGATCACATTAATGTACACAGCTATGATTTAATAATAAATAAATAAAAATTAAAAATTTACATGATATATTTTTCACCAGTCTGTCCTGGCATGCTTCTAATGATATCAGAGTCCCTGGATCAATGGTGGCCAGTGTGCACACTCTGTTGTATTATCCACATGCTGTCACCAATTCAATATTACTGCCACTGTAGTGCTGAACATGTTTTGGCTAACATGGCATCTCATTGTGTTTTTAATTTGAATTTCCTTGATGATTAGTGATAATGACTATTTTTCACATTTGTATTGGCTATTTGTATAGAAAAGATTCTATTCATGTCTTGTGCCCACATTTTTAATGGGGCTCTTTTCTTTTATTAAATCATAAAGAGGTAGATCATGTATACATTAATGCATTTAGGGGGTACAATGTGCTGATTTCATATACAATTTGGAATGTTTACATTGTACTGGTTAATATATTGCTCACCTCATTTACTTAATCATTGTGTTAGGACACAATTATACTCTATACTTAATAGATCTGACATGTACCCTTGCAATGTGCACCATAGGTGTGATTCCACCATGCACCCTCTCTTTTTCTTACCTGTTTCAATCGTTTGTAGATTCTGATATTAGCCCTTTATCAGATGTATAGTTTGTAAATATCTTCTCCCATTCTCTAGGTTATTTCCTGTTTTCTGCACACCAATTTAAATCTTTTAAGTGGAGAAATGGCAATATTGATGTTTCTAACCATTTGAGACATTGTTGATTGTTAATTAGTTGCTTTATATTCTTCCTTGTATTGCAGTTTTATAAACGCTGTGAGTTTTTTTTTTTTGTTTTTTTTTTTACTTTGGAGTATTTTTATATTCTATGTATCCACCTTTCCTTTTATTGTTTAAAACCCCTCTGAGCAGTTCTTGCAGGGGCAATCGGTGGTGAAAACTCCCTTAGCTTTGCTTGTGTGGGAAAGACTATTTCTCCTTTATTTATGAAACTTAATAACACAGGATACCAAATTCTTGGCCGACAGATACACTGAGTAAGAACGAAGTGGAAATCCAACACCTTCTGGCTTATGAGGTTTCTGCTGAGAATTCTTATTCTAGTTTGATGGACTGAATGCCTTCCCTTTGCCAAGTTTCTTGATGGTTTCATTGCACATCTTGTAGAATTTTCTCCTTCCTGTTGACTTTTATCAGTCTGATGACAATGTGGTGTGGTGATATCTTTTCTTGCAGTTAATCTTCCAGTCTCAAAGAAAAAAATAACAAAAGAAAAAAACAAAAGAAAAAGAAGCGTCAGTCATTTGTTGAGCTTCTTATACTGGATGTGTAAATCACTAGCAGGAGCAGGGAAGTTTCCCTTCATTGTTCCCACAAATAGGTTTGTCTTGTTTCTTGCTACTTTTTTCCTCCCTCAGGGATGCCTATGATTCTTATATTTTGGTGTTTTATATGACCCTCCATATTTCTTGAAGACTTTATTAATTTCTTTTGATTCTTTGCTTTTGATGGACAGAATTATTATTATTATTATTTTTTTCTTGCAAAACAGCATTTTATTTTGTTTTGTTTTCTTACGGCTAAAAAAGATTAAGTTATTTAAGGAATAAAAGGTGTTAACATTTGCCAGAGACGATTTGTCTTAAAGTTCTAAAATCTTTTCTTCTGCTTGGTTAGTCTGTTGTTAAAACTTTTCACTTTATGTTAAAAATATCTTAATGACTTCCTCATTTCCAGAAGTTTATTTTGTTATTTTTAAAATATTTTTCTTCTTAGTAATTTTTTCATTCATTCTCTAAATTATTTTTTATTTGTTTCTTTGTGTTGGTTTATGACTTTTCTATTGTGCTTACATGTTTTGAATTCTTTATTGGACATTTCCAAAAATTCCTTCTGAGGCCAGGTATGGTGACTTATGACTATAATTCTAGCACTTAGAAAGTCCAAGGTAATAAGATCTCTTGAGTCTAGGAGTTCAAAAACAGCCTGAGTAACAAAGCAAGACTTTCTTTCTACAAAAAATAAAAATACCTTCCATAGTGGTGACGACCTATAGTCCCAGATACTCTAGAGGTTGAAGCAAGAGGAAGACTTCACCCCAGGAGTGTGAAGTTATAGTGGGATAAAGTGCACTCTATCCAGGAACATAGCAAGACCCTGATAATTTTTTTTTTCTTTCCATGAGAGTCCATAGTTAAAGAGCTAACATAACACTTTGGATATGTTGAAATAGCCTTTTTTCCACCCATAGGCCAGAGTTCTCATGCTGGTTCCGTCCCATCCAGAACCCTTTCATTCAGCTCATTGTGTTTTCAATTTGTATTTTTCTGTGATCAGTTCCCTTGTTCTCATCCTCTGGGATCTCTGGTCCTCAGAGAAGAGAGGAAGATGTGCACCTTTTGGCTCATGCAGATAGGAACCCACACTCCTGTTGCTGGCAATTTGGGTGATCTGGAACTCTGACCCCAGGAGATGGTGGATGGTGTGTTCAGGTGTCAGTGGTGGTGGATGGCGTGCTTCAGTCCTGGAGGAATCAGACTAAGACCTGGCTGGTGGACTTGATCACTTACACTCAGGCCTCCCTGAGTTCAGGTGCTGGCTGTGACAGGGAGGCTGGGTGCCTTCATGGTTTAGAAGAAGGATCAGGCAGGGGGAGGATGGACACACTATGAGCCTGCCACAGGATGGATGGCCTTTCTTGGTAAGAATAGCAGAGATAGGAAGTCATGGAGCAAACAAATTGCTCACACCTCCTTTCCTCAACAGAGACATCAGTCTCTGTCCATTGGGAACAATGCCCCCTCCCCCAGATTTGTGAGTGAAAATTAGGGAAGTTAGGATTATTGGACTAGAGTTAGACTGAAATAATAATGAAATGATGGTAAAAAAAAAAAACTTTTCTGATCAGGGTCAAGTATGCACGATAATGGGAGAGGACATGAGCCTCCTTAAAGAAAATACTACACCAGGACCTTCATGAGACAGCTTGGCACAAACATCAAAGGACTTCAGGAAAAAGACCTGCCAATCCCTGGCTGAAGTCAGGGAGAGCTTCAGGGAAAAGTTCTGTAAGGGCCTGGCTGAAGCCAGAAAAGACCCCAGGGAAAAGGTCAGTAAGGGCCTTTTTGGGACCTGAAAGGGCTTGGGAAGCCATTGTAAGATTAAC